>CM067374.1:72675656-72817276 GCA_034401795.1 Chaetoderma sp. LZ-2023a
GTTAGAGAGACAGACAGATGGATGACAGTTAGAGAGATAGACAGATGGATGACAGTTAGAGAGATAGACAGATGGATGACAGTTAG
Source organism: Chaetoderma sp. LZ-2023a (assembly GCA_034401795.1). Classification (NCBI taxonomy): domain Eukaryota; kingdom Metazoa; phylum Mollusca; class Caudofoveata; order Chaetodermatida; family Chaetodermatidae; genus Chaetoderma; species Chaetoderma sp. LZ-2023a. Next base: position 72,675,743 of record CM067374.1, read on the forward strand.
AGATAGATAGATGGATGACAGTTAGAGAGATAGACAGATGGATGACAGTTAGAGAGATAGACAGATGGATGACAGTTAGAGAGATAGACAGATGGATGACAGTTAGAGAGATAGACAGATGGATGACAGTTAGAGAGATAGACAGATGGATGACAGTTAGAGAGATAGACATATGGATGACAGCTAGAGAGATAGACAGATGGATGACAGCTAGAGAGATAGACAGATGGATGACAGCTAGAGAGATAGACAGATGGATGACAGCTAGAGATAGACAGATGGATGACAGCTAGAGAGATAGACAGATGGATGACAGCCAGAGAGATAGACAGATGGATGACAGCTAGAGAGATAGACAGATGGATGACAGTTAGAGATAGACTGATGGATGACAGTTAGAGAGAAAGACAGATGGATGACAGTTAGAGAGACAGACAGATGGATGACAGTTAGAGAGATGGACAGATGGATGACAGTTAGAGAGATAGACAGATGGATGACAGTTAGAGATAGACAGATGGATGACAGTTAGAGATAGACAGATGGATGACAGTTAGCGAGATAGACAGATGGATGACAGTTAGAGAGATAGACAGATGGATGACAGCTAGAGAGATAGACAGATGGATGACAGTTAGAGAGATAGACAGATGGATGACAGCCAGAGAGATAGACAGATGGATGACAGTTAGAGAGATAGACAGATGGATGACAGTTAGAGAGATAGACAGATGGATGACAGCTAGAGATAGACAGATGGATGACAGCTAGAGATAGACAGATGGATGACAGCTAGAGATAGACAGATGGATGACAGTTAGAGCGATAGACAGATGGATGACAGCTAGAGAGATAGACAGATGGATGACAGTTAGAGAGACAGACAGATGGATGACGGATAGTCTCCATGGCATAAACTCACCTCTAAGTAACCTAAAATACAAGATGGCAGCAACTACCGATGACATCTACAAATCACCTCCGCTTGAACAATCTTGCAACTCCCTAACACAAGAATTAAACCTGCAGATTTCATGAAATATATATATATATATATATATATATATATATATATATATATATACAGTATAGTGTATACATAGGTGGTTTTTGAGATGTTGTCTAAAGGAAAAGATGATGGGCATCCCGATGGATCGCGTCATCATGCCAAACGCTGTGGTATAACCTCACTTGGCAAGAGGTATTGATCATATGGAAAACGTGCTTGGTCAGGAGACATAAGGTCTCGGTCTGTCTTGGTGAAAATGACCAGTAAATTCGTAAACATCAGATAATATATTATGACAGTGTGTAAATTGCAATGAGGAAGTAGATAGATGTACTGAGAGATGGTCACTGAAGCCGCTGATATAGATCATGCAGACTTAGACAGATGGAACTGGCATTAGAAATTATATCCAAAGAAAGTACCACCCACACGGTACAGACAAGCATAGTGTAATGAGGTAGTTGTACAGAAAATCTATTATAAATGTTATGCTCGGATAAAATTCTGTTTGATAGTACTTTATTACGGCAAATGGTTTGGAGAAAAATAAGAAAAATAAGAAAACTAGACTAAGGTGTTGACCAGAATTGTAACAGGAACACAGCAGCATTGTTTCTTTACGTATCAACTGCACTTGCTTAAATTTTAATGGCCCTTGGTCCCTAATCATATCTCGCAAGTTTCAGCCCGATCCATTCAGCGGTTCTGGAGGTTGTTTTCGTGAAAACTAGGTCATCCAAGATGGCCACCAAACCATTTGGCCAATCAAATTTCCTTGAACAAACTTGGTTAAGTTCTAGCCCTAGATGATATTTCATGAGTTTTGAATCAATCCCCTAAGTTGTTTCTGAGAAGATTTTTAGATGTTTCTAAAAATTGACCAAAACCCAAGATGGCTACCGGCCAAATTGGCCGATCAGCTGGCTTTGAAGAAATTCGGATCTATAGGCCATAAGGATGCATCCAAATATACTTGAAATCGGCCAAGTGGTTCTCGAGAAGACATTTTAAATTTCCCCTTGCTTTAGTATGGGAGTTTTTGGCGGGAAAGAGATCCAAGATGGACACGAAACCATTTATCCGACAATTTCAATGGTGGCAAATTTGAAATCAGAGTGCCCATAAACCTATATAAAACTATTTTCAGCTTCAAAATCTATCAATTGAAAAAGTCCAACATGGCCGCCCAACACACTACACTTTGATTGGTCCACACCGGCCATGTTTTTTTACGTATATCGTCTTCCTTTGAACAAACTTTAATGGTCTTTAGGCCCTATATATCTCAAATTTGGGCCCAATCCGTTCAGCGGTTCGGGAGGTCGTTTTCGCGAAAACTAGGTCATCCAAGATGGTCACCGAATGATTTAGCCACCCAAGTTCCCATGAACAAACTTGGTTCACCTCTTGCCCTATATGAGAAGTTAAACTTTATATTCCATCACAAATTGAAAAAAGAATCTGGTCAACAATAAGTTACAGCAGAAGGTGATGGTTTGGTACACATGAGCATGCTATAAAGCGATCCAGCAGTGCTAAGGCAAAGAAAGGGCCTCATTGATCAGGACTTTATTACCTTTCCTTCTCCATTTTGGATGCCATTTGAGGCTAGTAACTTTTTGCTTCTGCAGACAGTGCTTCAGAATCATGAATGCTAATGTCCATATGGGTGGGCGGCATCAGTCATTCAGGTGATTTGGGCATTAACTCTTCACAACTAATGTATACATTTAACGTCTTGTTCCTTTAAGTATGTCAACCTCTTTTTTTATTATGGGAGGAGGCGATATCTTGGCCCGAGAAAGTTTGAAACATCACTTTTCCAAAGTTTCAAAATATGTGTGATGGATTGTAATAATCTGCAGTAATTCTCACATTCTGATCCTTAACCCTTTAATGGTCAAAACAAATTTAAAAAAATTAAAACAAGAGGCCCAAGGGGTCTGTATCGCTCACCTGGACAATAGGCATTTCAACTAGAATGCTCTTTATCAACAAGATAGCCACCAAACCGTTTATCCGACAGTTTCAGAAATTGCAAATTTGAGATCAGAATACCCAAAAACACATACAAACCAATTTCAGCCTCAAAATTCATCAAATAAAAAAGTCCACTATGACCACCAAACATGCTATATTTTGATTGGTCCACCGCGGCCATGTTTTCTGACAGATCAACTTCTCTTGAACAAATTTTAATGGCCCTTAGGCCCTAATCATATCTGCCAAATTTCGACCCGATCCCTTCAGAGCTTCTGGAGAATAAGTAATTTTTGCTACAACTAGGTTAAGCAAGATGGCCGCCAAACCATTTGACAAATCAAGTTCCCTTGCCATAAATCATATTTCATGAGGCTTGCATCAATCCCCCAAGCGGTTTCGGAGAAGATTTTTAGACATTTCCTAAAATCAGCCTAAATCCAAGATGGCCGCCATCTAAATTGGCCGATCGGGTTCATTTGAACAAACTTAGATCTCTATGCTCTATGAATGCTTCCTCCCAAATACAATCGAAAATCCCAATTTTTAAAAATAAAATCGATCGCGATGTTTCAAAGCAACAAGAGGCCCAAGGGACCTGTGTCGCTCACCTGGACCACCATCAATTTTTGTCAAAATTGTTGGTGGTTGGTTTAGCAGTCTTTTAAATGAGTTGGTGGACATTTTTGCAAGTGCAATATGGCCGCCAAACAGACTACATTTTCCCATGCACAAATTTTAATGGCCCAAATTTTGGCGTGATCCCTTCAGCGGTTCTGAAGGAGTCATTTTCGTGAAAACCAGTTCCTCCAAGATGGTCGTCGAACCATTTGGTACATCAAGTCCTCTTGAACAAACTTGGCTTACCTCGTGGCCAAGATGAAGATTCTGCAAGTGGTTTCGGAGAAGATTTATAAAGACATTTCCTGAAATTGGTCGAAATCCAAAATGCCTGGTGGGCAAATTGGCCGATCGGGTTCATTTGAACAAACTTGGATCCTTATGCCCTAAGGATGCTTCCTGCCAAATAGAATTGAAATCGGCCTGGTAGTTCTCGAGAAGACATTTTAGAGTTCCCCTTGTTTTAGCATGGGAGCTTTTGACGAGAAAATTATGCAGGATGGCCGCCAAAGCGTTTATCCGACAGTTTCGAAAATTGCAAATTTGAGCTCAGAATACCCAAAAACTTATATAGAACCAATTTTGGTCTCAAAATCCATCAAATAAAAAAATCCAATATGTCCGCTAAAAAACTACATTTTGATTGGCCCACGGCGGACATGTTTTTTGACGGAGCAACTTCCCTTGAACAAACTTTAATGGCCCTTAGTACCTAATCATATCTCCCAAATTTTGGCCTGATCCATTCAGCGGTTCTGCAGAAGTCGTTTTCGGGAAAACTAGGTCATCCAAGATGGCTGTTGAACCATTCGGGCAATCAAGTTGTCTTGAACAAACTTGGCTTACCTCTTTGCCTAGATGAGTTTTCATAAGTTTTGAATCGCTTCCCCAAGCCGTTTCAGAGAACACGATTTTTAAAGACATTTCTAAAAATCAGCCAAAATCAAAGATGGCCACCGGCCAAACTGGCCGATTGGCTTCGCTTGAACAAAATTAAATTTCTATGCCATAAGGATGCTTCCTGTCAAATATAATTCAAATCGGCCCAGTAGTTCTCGAGAAGACATTTTAAATTTCCCATTGCTTGTATGTGAGCTTTTGGCGGGAAAATGATCCAAGATGGCTGCCAAACCGTTTATCAGACAGTTTCGAAAATTGCAAATTTGAGATCAGAATACCCAAAAAAACATATAATACGAATTTCGGCCTCAAAATCCATCAAATAAAAAAATCCAAAATGGTTGCCAAACACACCATATTTTGATTGGTCCACCGCGGCCATGTTTTTTGACGAATCAAATTCTCTTGAACAAATCTTAATCGCCCTTAGGTGCTAATTATATATCACAAATTTCGGCCTGATCGCTTCAGCGGTTCTGGGGAAGTTGTTTTTGTGAAAATTAGGTCATCCAAGATGGCCGCTGAACCATTTCGTCAATCAAGTTCCCTTGAACAAACTGAGTTTTGAATCGATCCCTCAAATGGTGTCGGAGATTTTTAAGACATTTCTAAAAATCACCCAAAATCCAAGATGGTCGCCGGCCAAATTGGCCGATCGGGTTCGTTTGAACAAACTTGAATCGCTATGCCTTAAGGATGCTTCATTCCAAATATAATTGAAATCGGCCCAGCAGTTCTCGAGAAGCTATTTTAAATTTCCCATTGCTTTAGTACGGGAGCTTTTGATGAGAAAATTATGCAAGATGGCCGCCAAACCATTTATCCGACAATTTCGAAAATTGCAAATTTGAACTAATTATGCCCTCAAAATCCACCAAATAAAAACATCCAATATGGCCACCAAATATGCTATATTTTGCTTGGCCCACGGCGGCCATGTTTTTTGACGCATCAACTTCTCTTGAACAAACTTTACTGGCCCTTAGTCCCTAATCATATCTGCCAAATTTCGCCCTGATCCCTTCAGACCATATGGAGTATCAAGTTCCCTTGAACAAACTTGGTTCAGCTACACGCCTAGATGATATTCCATTAATTTTGAATCGATCCCCTGAGCGGTTTCAGAAAAGATTTTCAAAGAAATTTCTCAAAATCGGCCGATTTGGCAGACGGCCATCTTGGATTTTTGCCGACCAGCCCCGTTTGCACCAACTTGAATCCCTATACCCTAAGGATGCTTCCTGCCAAATATAATTAAAATCGGCCCCGTGGTTCTTGAGTTGTTTAAAGGATAAGTTGATGGACGCCAGACGACGGACGGTTACCATTGCATATGTAACACTAGAATGCTCTTTATCAACAAGATGGCCAGCAAACCATTTATCCGACAGTTTAAAAAATTACAAATTTGAGATCAGAATACACAAAAACACATATAAAAACAATTTCGGCCTCAAAATACATCAAATAAAAAAAATACAATATGGCCACCAAACATGCTATATTTTGATTGGCCCACAGCGGCCTTGTTTTTTGACGGATCAACTTCTCTTGAACAAACTTTAATGGCCCTTAGGCCCTAATCATAGCTGCCAAATTTCGGCCCGATCCCCTCAGCGTTTCTGGAGAATAAGTCATTTTCACTACAATTAGGTCAACCAAGATGGCCGCCGAACCAGTTGACCAATCAAGTTCCCTTGCCATAAATCATATTTCATGAGGTTTGCATCAATCACCCAAGCCGTTTCGGAGATTTTTAAAGACGTTTCCTAAAATCGGCCTAAATCCAAGATGGCTGCCGGACAAATTGCCCGATCGGGTTCATTTGAACAAACTTAGATCTCTATGCCCTATGAATGCTTCCTCCCAAATATAATTGAAATCGGCCCAGTGGTTCTTGAGAAGTCGTTTAAAGAATTCCCCATTGCTTTACTATGGCCCATTGCTTTACTATGGGAGCCTTTGGCGGGAAAACAAAACAAGATGGCTGCCAAAGCGTTTATCCGACAGTCTCAAAAGTGGCATATTTGAACTTGCCACACTGATAACCATATATAAAGCAATTTTTGCCATCAAAATACATCAAATACAAAAAAGCCAATATGACCTAGAAATGTTGAATTCTGATTGGTTGATGGCGGCCATGTTTTCTAACAAACAAACTTCCTTTGAACAAACTTGAAAGGCGCTTGGTCCCTAAGCATATTTACAAAATTTCAGCTCTATCCCTTCAGCGGTTCGGGAGAAGTCGTTTTCACGAAAACTAGGTCATCCAAGATGGCCGCTAAGCAAATCGGCGAATCACATTGCCTTGAACAAACTTGGGTCTACCGCGGCCACAGATGAAGGTTTGAATCAATTCCTCCAGCGGTTTCGGAGAAGATATTTTAGTGATTCTAAAAATCAGCCATTTTGGCCGACGGCCATCTTGGATTTGGACCGATCCGCTTTGTTTGAACAAAGTTAGATCTCTATGCCCTATGAATGCTTCCTCCAAAATATAATTGAAATTGGCCCAGTGGTTCTTGAGAAGAAGTCGTTTAAAGAATTCCCATTGCTTTACTATGGGAGCCTATGGCGGGAAAACACACCAAGATGGCAGCCAAACCGTTTATCCGATAGTCTCGAAAGTGGAATATTTGAACTCGCCACAAAGACAAGCACATATAAAAGCAATTTTCGCCATCAAAATACATCAAATACAAAAAAGCCAATATGACCAACAAATGCTAAATTTTGATTGGTTGATGGCGGCCATGTTTTTTAACGTACGAACTTCCCTTGAACAAACTTGAATGGACCTTGGTCCCTAAGCATATTTACCAAATTTCAGACATATCCCTTCAGCGGTTCGGGAGAAGTCATTTTCGCGAAAACTAGGTCATCCAAGATGGCCGACAAACAAATCGGCCAATCAGGTTGCCTTGAACAAACTTGGGTCTACCGTTGCCTCAGATGATGTGTTATGAGGTTTGAATCAATTCCTCCAGCGGTTTCAGAGATTTTTTAGTGTTTCTAAAAATCAGACATTTTGGCCGACGACCATCTTGGATTTTGACCGATCCGCTTCGTTTGAACAAACTTAGATCTCTATGCCCTATGAATGCTTCCTCCAAAATATAATTGAAATTGGCCCAGTGGTTCTTGAGAAGAAGTCGTTTAAAGAATTCCCCATTGCTTTACTATGGGCCCATTGATTTACCAAGGGTGCCTATGGCGGGAAAACAAACCATGATGGCAGCCAAACCATTTATCCGATAGTCTCGAAAGTGGAATATTTGAACTCGGCACACTGATAAGCATATATAAAGCAATTTTCGCCATCAAAATACATCAAATACAAAAAAGCCAATATGACCAACAAACACAAAATTTTGATTGGTTGATGGCGGCCATGTTTTTTAACGTATGAACTTCCCTTGAACAAAGTTGAATGGACCTTGGTCCCTAAACATATTTACCAAATTTCAGACATATCCCTTCAGCGGTTCTAGAGAAGTCATTTTTGCGAAAACTAAGTCATCCAAGATGGCCGCCAGGCAAATAGGCCAATCAGGTTCCCGTGAACAAATTTGGGTCTACCGTTGCAATAGATGATGTGCTATGAGTTTTGAATCAATTCCTCCAGCAGTTTCGGAGAAGATTTTTTAGTGTTTCTAAAAATTGGCCATTTTGGCCGGCGGCCAGCGGTTCTTGAGAAGTCGTTTTAAAGGAAAAGTTGATGGACGGACGGACGGTCGCCACGACATAAGCTCACTTGGCCTTTCAGGCCAGGTGAGCTAATAATAACTCATTGGATGTCCATTTGCAGACCAAGAGAAGACTTTTTTACCAAGAGCAGACTATTATTGACAATTTGCCACTGGAATGACTTGCTCGGTTATCTTCTCTTGGTCTGCAAATGAACATTTCTCAAGACCACTGTAGAGGCTATCCTTCATTTGGAGCTGAGTATTCATTTTTCACATCACCTGCAAAGGCAGATCAAAGGGAGTAGGGCCACTAGGGGTGGGGGTGGGGTGCTGTTTATCAAGCAGGAAATGGATTCTCAGAGCCTCATACATGGCGTATAAGGAGACATCCCACCTAGACCTTCCCTGCAGATTGAACCCGCCCCATAATAGAATCCTAGATATATCTCTCTTGATCTGACTTCAAGAGGACCATTATCTTTTAATCAACAACCTGCCTTAAAGACACTAGTTTACAGCTTCATCTTTTAAAGAAGCAATCTGTGTTTAGTGATGTGCATATTGTGTGCTTAGTAAGGTACATGCATAAGAGGTTTCATAGTACTTCTATGTTGCCACTTCATGCATATGACAATTACATAGCTAACATGGTTCATAGAACTGTCAGACATTTTAATTCAAGGACTTTTCAAGAACTTTCATGGTCACAATTACTCAATTTTCAAGGACTCTCCACTTGTAAGTTGCTTTGCCATGAGATTTATGATCCCAAGCTTTGTTTTCATTTCACACCACATGCTACAAGGGAAGAATCTGGTAATGCAATCTTTAATATTAGATGCTCTTAGAAGGCAATTCTCTGATTCTGACTGATGATTCATGACAACACTTACCGTACACTCGATGAAAATAATCTGACCTGAAATGTTAAATTCAAGGGCTTTTCAAGGCATTAAAGCAATTTTCAAGCACTTTTCAAGTGAATTCTCAAATTCAAGGCCTTTTAAGGAACATGCCAAAATTCAAAAGTACTTTTCGAGTTTGTATGAACCATGGCTAATAAAGGAAGATAATAGACCAGCTACAGCTATATTTAAGATTAAACCTTTGACCCTCGAATTTGTTCAAGAAATTTCAATTTTCTCACAGAAAATGTCCATTTGCAGACCAAGAAGACCAGTTTTGAAAATTTACGACTGGAATGACTGAATCGGCTATCAAGCCAGTCATTCTAATGGCAACGTTTCAAAAATAGTATTCTCTTGGTCTGCAAATGGACATTTCTCAAGATTACTGCAGAAGCCATTTTTGGCTGATATGAGTCTTAAAGGGTTAACATAAAATGGACTACTCAGATGTTGATTATGTAGATGGCCGGCATTTATATATATGAGAAAGCTGTGTACAGGCACAGTGGGTTACTCTTTACCATTTAACCATTAGATTTGAATGGAAATTCACATTTTTCTCATACAAAATGTTCATTTGCACACCAAGATTATTTTTTTTAAATTACCATTACCATTAAATTAAGAAAAAATAGTCTTCTCTTGGTTTGCAAATGGACATTACTCAAGACCACTGCAGAAGGCGTTTTAAGCCAGTTTGAGGATCAAAGGGTTAATGTATGGCAAGGTCAGATAAAGATATAGAGCAGAAGCAGGAAGCGTGGACTCAGGAGATATATAGTGCTCTTGATGTGTGGTATGTATGGGGTGTAACCTGCTCACTGAATGGCTTTATCAGTCTATCATTCATGTGCATAATGGCCACAATTATGAGGCGATTAGTACCTTAAGGTGTCTGGAATGGTAGAATTCACTGATGAATTATATAGTACAGTTGTACTCACACCTGTACTCATAAACGACATCCAGGTACTTAAACGCTAAGCTTAATTCTAGAGTTCTAGAAATCTACTTCAGAGTTTAAAATATGCAAAATAAGTATCGACGACAATTTCACTATCAAAAGCCTCTTATACACCTTCGCCATCTTGCAGTCTGCCATCATATGGGTAACGAGACATAACCAATTTGATTGAATTCCACTAAATGGTTTTTGAGGAGTTAGGCGGATGGACAGACAGATGGACGCACCTTTTTTCAAAACATGCAGGGATAATTATATTAAGTGAATTCTTGTTAGCTACTGAGTGACTACCTGCAAGTTGTGAAATATAGGCATTATCTGATCAGTTTTAATTAAAACTGTAACAGGGAAGATTGCAGGAAATTTCAATTTCCCTTTCTCCGAGATCTAACAATACTCACCATTCTGTTACTTCTGATACACAGCTGGCCTTGACAGCTGGCTCTAGGACTATAGACTTAGAAAGCTTTACCGACTCCTTGGAACCGGGTACTCGGCTCCCAAATGCCGAGTACCCGTCTACCATAGAGCTCATATTGTTTGCATAGCCACCAAACAAGATAAGTCCATGGCTTGCCTCCGTGGGGCTGGGAGGCTGTGTCCGTAACAGAATGGTGAGTATTGTTAGATCTCGGAGAAAGGGAAATTGAAATTTCCTGCATTCTCCTTCGATCAATACTCACCATTCTGTTACTTCTGATATACACCAGATTTGATCAGTAACCTGGTGGGAAGGGGCAAGCCATAAATGCTACTTTTGCCGCTTGGAGAAAGATTTAGACGTAACAACTTGACTAACGGAGACCTAAAAGGACCGTCAAGTTATCGGAACCGAATCACATTCGCGTCACTGCCCCCCCCCCCCTTTTTCTCCTAAGAAAAGGGAGAGAACTCACGAACATGTATCTCGCCTGAAACACAAATATGCCAAGAGGGTTAACTGCTCCTTGCATATCCACATGTATTAGCCTGGGAATGAGCATGAATATATAAGATGAATGAACATGATATATAGACATAATACAAAAAACTCTCACTAATGAATTACCGTATGATAATTCGACTTCAGATGTACCGCCTCCAACCATTCACTGGTCCGGCCATCAGTGACACAATCTGGTTGTCATCCTCACGCTCGACCATGCCTGCTTTAGGTTCTTTTCTTACCAAAGTGAAAAAAGGGTGAAGAGCAGTGTGGTCACTTAACTATCGTCTCAAAACAGCTAAAGCGAGTGGATTGGCTGAGTCTGACACATCCCTCATATAGTAATCCGTAAATGAGGACTCACAGTGCCATTGTGCAACGGCCATGATGTCCTCCAACGGAACACCACTGTAAAGGGCGGTCGAGGCGGCTATTCCTCGAACATCGTGTGCCCTTACGCCTTGCACCTGGTGCCCAGTCGCCATCTCATGAGTAGTCTGAATGCATTCGACTACCCAACGAGAGATAGTATCCATGGATGCGACGCCATAAGGCTTCTTATGACAGATCCACAGATGTCTATCGTTCGACCGTAACGAGTCAGTCCGTTTTCTGTACTTAGTCAAAGCACGGACCGGGCACCAGACACTGGCATCACGATCAAACCTTGTTAACCTCGGTATTATGATCGGCTTGCCGGGATATCTCAAAGATTGATTCTTTGACATAAACTCTGCTCTTGGCAGAAGACGCAGACCCTCCTCAGAGACAATAAATCGGTCCCTCTCTGCCGAAAGCGCATGGATCTCACTGCGCCTTCTAGCTGAGGAAGCTGCCAATAGAAAGACAGCCTTTAGAGTCAAATGCTTTAGACTAGCCGAACGCAACGGTTCGAAAGGGTGCTTGGCCAGTACATTAAGCACTAAAGATAGACTCCAGGCTGGAATGACTACCAGTTGTCTCGGTCGGAGATTGCTCATTCCCTTCACCATCACATTTAACTGGGCCACCTCTGGACTATCCCTGTTGGCTAGACAAGGGATAATTGATGCCAAAGCTGACTTGTATCCAGCAATTGTGACGGGAGCTAGTCCTGAAAAGAACAGCTCACAGAGAAAGTCTGCTATTTGCTGAATAGTGGATTGAAAGGTATCAATACCCTTTTCTTCACACCAGTCTGCAAATCTGTTAACCTTGTTGTTATATGACTTGAAGATTGACCTCCTTCTCGCAGCCGCGATGAAATCAGCAGCTTGTCGAGAAAAGCCTTCCGACGTGGAACGTTGTTTGATAACATCCACGCAGTCCCACTGACTGGATCCGGGCCGCGGGCAAGATCCCCGTCCGAATCGATGCAACCGACGGACGGGGCGCAATTTTCTTCACATAAACATCCGAGCATCACGGGTGTGACGTCACCCGCTCGGACCCTACGGAGAACGACGTCAGCCGATATTCGTGTTAGAAATACTGTAGCAAACACCTATTTTCATATCTGCCGATCACCTTTTGGGTTTAAAGAAGGCGATCGTCTGGCATATCTCGTTGTTAGCACAAGTCCCAGATTCTACGGGGTCAGAAATTGGAACATGCGACACAACAAAATTTAGAGACCTAAGTCTTTTAACAATGGATAATAAGGAATTATACAACCTGGTTATCATCGGTGGTATTCTTCATTTTATCCAGTTATATCCTTTCAAGAACGCACAAACTATCAAATCACAGATAAAAGACTTAGATTTCTTTTCAAAAAACTTTTAATCTCTCCCTGCAAAAAGCGTGGACAGCTCTTGTTGCTATGCAAACAAGAATGAGCTCTATGGTAGACGGGTACTCGGCAGTTGGGAGCCGAGTACCCGGTTCCAAGGAGTCAGTAAAGCTTTCTAAGTCTATAGTCCTAGAGCCAGCTGTGTATCAGAAGTAACAGAATGGTGAGTATTGATCGAAGGAGAACTATGCTAATCATTGACCGTTGAAAAGAATTCCTATTTAACCTAACCCCTTAATGGTCGACCTGGCCAAAACCGGCCTCTGCAGACTTGAGGAATGAGCCAGTCATTCCAGTCATAAATTTCCAAAAATAGTCATCTCTTGGCCTGCAAATGGACATTTAATAAACAAATATTTTGATTTTTTGACCAAATGTGGCCATTAAAGGGTTAATCCCTAATCAATCATAAATCAGTCTCGCTGTTACAAGATTGTAGCTGAGAATGATTCTTTCCAGGTGATGATTTATGGTGACCCGCATTAAGGGTGACATCAAACAATCAGCTAATATATGTGTAAGGCATGCAGCCAATGACTTTCTATGTACAGTAGCAAATATGACTATACCATTTGATTTTTAGTCGTCTTCCAGCTAAAATATTGCGAGATCTGAACTTTTGATTCTGGCGAACAGAATTCCCACTACCCTCAGTGGGATGTAACAGTCAGCATGGGTGGCTTCAGCCCCGACCGCAGGAAAGACATTGGTGGGCCCTAAGCATATCTTTAGTTCCACCGCAGACCCTCTTAACCAGTTAGCAAACACCTATTTATTTGGTCGCTGTGGCTTCCCCGCCCTCCCCCACCCCACCAAATGCCCTCCAGCCTTCCATACACACACACACACACCACCTTCATTTTGACTGATTATCCCCCCACACGTTCTGAACAAAATGGAGGGGATATCGTAATCATCTCCGTCCATCCATCTGTATGGCTATCTCCTTCAAAAATTGCTTGGTGGAATTTAATCAAATTTGTTAAGTGAGTTACTAATATGATCGAGGACTGCAAGATGACATTTACATTATGCACACACACACCCCCCCCCCCACCCCCCCCCCCCACCCCCCGTTGGGAACAGGGTGGAGATGGGCAGAACATTAAAATTGGCAGAATTCAACCAAATTTGGTATGTTAGTTGCCCATATGATTGCGAGACTATGTTTACATTAGGCTCCACCCTCAACATGCTGATCATCCTAAAACGGGGTTGGTTCACAAAACAGGATCAGGTCAAATTAGATATATGGAATGTACGTGAAAAGCTAAATTATTGGAATACTTATTCTTGTAAAATTAACACTTTCATCCTTAAAATTCCATTTTCTAGGCAAGCAATGCGATTCATCTCTGCTTCTACTGTTCTGTGCCAGGTTGTTTTTGGTTGGCCCCCTTCTCTTCTCTTCTGGTGTCCAACGTGCTACCTTTATGATGGAATTGTCATCATTTCTCATTAGTTAGCCAATCCACAGCCAGCATCTTCTTTTGATGACCGTGAACAGGCCCTCCTGGTTGCAAGACACCCAGGTCATGGTTATTGTTTTCAGCCAATGGGTGTTGAGAACTTAGTGGAGGCATGTATTATTGAATGCCGCAAGCGCAGAAATAGTATATTATGTAATTCATCAACATTCAGATCCATATAGCAGCGTTAACATCACACAGCTTTGGTATATGTTAACCCTTTAATACTCATATCAGCCAAAAATGGCTTCTCCAGTGGTCTTGAGCAACGCCCATTTGCAGACCAAGAGAAGACTATATTGAAAATTTAGCTCTAGAATGACTGGCTAGACAACCGAGCCAGTTAGACAAGTGGCAATTTTTCAAAGAGTCTTCTCTTGTTCTGCAAATGGACATTTTCTATGAGAAAATTGATATTTTCTTGAACAAATTCGAGCGTTAAATGGTTAGGCTCCAGTCTTGTGCTATATATGGCTGAAACCCACTGTTTTCATGGCCAAGAAGGAATTTCTTGCTTTGTTGAGTCTGCTCTGATGTCCATGCCGGCATCTCTATCCTCACCTATAACACTTATCAGATATGTGAAGGTCTTTGTATCAAGATCTTTACATTCTATTTGGACAGTTTTGGCTGAACTGGTGTTGAAGGTAATAACTTCTGACTTCTTTTGACTGATTCTGAGACCAACTTGCTTAGGTGGGGTGGTTTCTCCTGTATATGCTGATGATTGTGGGACAGTAGTGTGATGTTGTCTGGTCTAGGTGCTCTGTCGTCGAGGAAGGAGTCCACCTAATTCCTATTTCAACTTGGCTTTATCATGCTATACAGAATTATGATAATTACTTTGAAAAACAATTCCACTGAAAGATATTTCTGGATTAGGCCGCAACATCATGCAGTCAAAACCTTTTCGAAACAAGAAGCCCAAAGGGCCTGTATCGCTCACCTGGACCATAGGCATTTCAACTAGAATTCCTTTTATCAACAAGATGGCCACCAAACTGTTTATCCGACAGTCTAGAAAATTGCAAATTTGAGATCAGAATACCCAAAAACACATAAAACCAATTTCGGCCTCAAAATCCATCAAATAAAAAAATCCAATATGGACACCAAACATGCTATATTTTGATTGGCCCATGGTGTCCAGGTTTTTAGACGGATCACCTTCCCTTGAACACACTTAAATGGCCCTTGGTGCCTAATTATATCTGCCAAATTTCGGCCCAATCCCTTCAGCGGTTCTGGAGAACTCGTTTTCGCTACAACTAGGTCAACCAAGATGGCTGCCAAACTATTTGACCAATCAAGTTCTCGTGAACAAACTTGGTTCAGCTCTTGCCCTAAATCATATTTCATCAGGTTTGCATCACTCCCATAAAGCGGTTTCGGAGATTTTTAGACGTTTCTAAAAATCGGCCAAAATCCAAGATGGCCACCGGCCCAATTGCCCGATCGGCTTCCTTTGAACAAACTTGAATCTCTGTACCCTAAGGATGCTTCCTGCAAAATATAATTGAAATCGGCCAGGTAGTTCTCGAGAAAACATTTTAAATTTCCCATTGCTTTAGTATGGGAGCTTTTGGTGGGAAAATGATCCAAGATGGCCACCAAACCGTTTATCCGACAGTTTCGAAAATTGCAAATTTGAGATCAGACGGCAAAACACATACAAAACTAATTTCGGCCTCAAACTCAATTAAATAAAAAAATCCAATATGGCCGCCAAACGCGCTATATTTTGATTGGCCCATGGAGGCCATGTTTTTTGACGGATCAACTTCTCTTGCACAAACTTTAATGGGCCTTAGGCCCTAATCATATCTGCTAAATTTCGGCCCGATCCCTTCACTGGTTCTGGAGAAAAAGTAATTTTTGCTACAACTAAGTCAACCAAGATGGCCGCTGAACCATTTGACCAATCAAGTTCCCTTGAACAAACTTGGTTCAGCTCTTGGCCTAGATCATATTTCATGAGATTTGCATCAATCCCCTAAGCGTTTTCGGAGATTTTTAGACCTTTCCTAAAATCGGCCTAAATACAAGATGGCCGCCGGCCAAATTGGCCGATCGGGTTCATTTGAACAAACTTGTATTCCTATGCCCTACGGATGCTTCCTGCCAAATATAATTGAAATCGGCCCAGTGGTTCTTGAGAAGTCGTTTAAAGGAAAAGTTGATGGACGACGGACGGACGGACGGTCGCCATGGCATAAGCTCAGGTGAGCTAAAAACCTAACATTAAAAAACAAGGTTTTGTATCAAGGTCACAGTGACCTTGACGTTATGACCCCAGTGTCATCATGCTGCTTTCTAACAGTATAGGCAATCACATAGACAAATTTTGTTCGCAATAGGATTAACTGATCACGAAATACTTGTATAAGCCAAGAAGTGTTGCCAAACACAAAAACTGAAAGTTGAAAAAGCAGAGTTCTGTATCAAGGTCACAGTGACCTTGACCTTTGACCTTGTGAAGCCAGCATCATTGCACTGCTTCCTAACATTATAGGTAACCATGTATCCAAGTTTAGTTGCAATAGGTTTAACCAATCATGAAATATAAGCTGCGAAGTTTTGCTAAACACAACAAGTGCAATATGGCTGCCAAACACTACATTTTGATTGGCTCGGCACCCATGTTTTTTTTATGGATAAACTTCCATTGAACAAATTTTAATGGCCCAAATTTCGGCCTGATCCCTTCAGCGGTTCTGGAGGAGTCATTTTCGTGAAAACTAGATCATTCAAGATGGTCACCGAACCATTTGGTCAATCAAGTCCTCTTGAACAAACTTGGCTTACCTCTTGACCTAGATGAAGATTCCCCAAGTGGTTTCGGAGAAGATTTTTAAAGACATTTCTTGAAATCAGAAGAAATCCAAAATGGCCACTGGCCAAATTAGCTGATCGGGTTCATTTGAACAAACTTGGATTTCTATGCCCTAAGAATGCTTCCTACCAGATATAATTCAAATCGGCCCAGCAGTTCTCGAGAAGACACTTTAAATTTCCCATTGCTTTAGTATGGGAGCCTTTGGCGGGATCCAAGATGGCTGCCAAACCATTTATCCGACAGTTTCGAAAATTGCAAATTTGAGCTCAGAATACCCACAAAAATATATAGAACCAATTTTGGCATCAAAATCCAGCAAATAAAAAAATTCAATATGTCCGCCCCACGGCGGCCATGTTTTTTTGACGGAGCAACTTCCCTTGAACAAACTTAATGGCCCTTAGTCCCTAATCATATCCCCCAAATTTCGGCCTGATCCATTCCGCGGTTCTGGAGAAGTCGTTTTCGATAAAACTAGGTCATCCAAGATGGCCGCCGAACCATTATGTCAATCAAGTCGCTCTGAACAAACTTGGCTTACGTCTTTACGTAGATGAGGTTTCATAAGTTTTGAATCGATTCCCCAAGCTGTTTCGGAGAACGAGATTTTTTAAAGACATTTCCTAAAATCGGCCAAAATCCAAGATGGCTGCCGGTTAAATTAGCCGATCGGCTTCATTTGAACAAACTTGGATCCCTAAGCCCTAAAGATGCTTCCTGCCAAATATAATTGAAATCGGCCTAGTAGTTCTCCAGGCCTGGGGTCAGTTACATTTAAATGTAACTAGTTACAGTTACATTGCACTATGTCAGTTACAGTTACATTTGTTGAGCAATGTAAGTAGTTACATTTCAGCTACTTTGCATAATGTAACTAAAGTTACATTTCAGTTACATTAGTTACTTTGATTGATAATTATTATGAAGGACTATGTGAACATCATAAAATGTGTAATGTAGTCAACCAAATTGAAATATATAGTAGAAACAAAATACTACTATAACCACTGATATACTGATATAATATACTGACACAACTGAATCCATTTCAGATATAAAATATAAAACCTACTGAAAATTCTTGAATAAATTTGACTGAATTTTGTTGCTGCCATATGCAATAACAAATTTCAATCACCTTGTTTCCAAACTAATGACACTAGTTTAATTCGACAGCCTTCATAGATTTACATATATTTTTTCTAACCCTTTCAACCCAGACATGCCATATAACAAACATTAATCTTATTGTTAGAAATAATTGGTTGAATGTTTTGAAACTAATTTGACTGAAAGCTTTGCTACCATAGGTACATGTATCAACATTTTTCAGTGAAATTATTTTCAAAGTTTTCAACAGATTTCCTTAGAGCATTGACTTTATATGATAAGATAATCTGCCATCTACCATGGGGCAATATAAGTTTCCAGTGAAATTAGCTTCCAAATGTCCGTTAGCTTTGATGTTTGATTAATTTCAAATAGGAATTTAAATATTTTGAAAATTATTTATTACTTTCATTAGTTGCAATGGCAAATTGATTCTGATCAGATAATCTGCTAAGTACTTTATACTTACTACATTTGCAATTTTACTTTCAAAAGCTGTTACTTCGTATGGCAGCAAAAACAGTTTTTTTAGCTCAGATTAGTTTCAAAATCTTCAACAGCTTTCCAGTCATTTCAGTTGCAAATTTTCAAAAATAATCTCATGGTATGTAAATGGACATTTTCTATGAAAAAGCTAAAGCTTTCCTCAACAAATTGAATCTTTAAAAGGTAACAGTTAATTCTATAATGATTTAGTAAACAACCTGTTTCTAAACAGCATTGTAGATTAATGTAAAAGCTGTATAAGATTTTGATTAAAGGTGGTTGTTGCCTGATGTAGCAATAACATTCAGATTATCATTGCTAAAATATCACATATACAGATATAGAGTGGGTTAACCATTTAGTGGTTAAGATTGGTCAAGAAATGTCTATTTTGCAGGCTACAAGATTTATATTTGAAAATTAATCAAGCCAGTCATTCCAAAGGCAAATTTCTAAAATAAATATCACTGACGCTTGAAAATAAAGTTGTTACCCATGGCATCAACATCTTCCAGTAAAATAGCATCAATATATTCAACAGCTTACCTGAATGATTACATTGAAATTGGGATATTGTAGTGTCACGTGTATAGCAGTAGCTATGACACAAACTAAGAAGATTGTAATAAATTTGGTAAAAAGTTTTGAAATGTAACTGAAAAGTAACTGAAATTTCAGTTACTTTTGAAATGTAACTGGTTACATTTCAGTTACTGTAACTAAAAAGATTCTTCAGTTACAAGTTACTTCAGTTACATGAAAAATGTAACTAAGTTACAATCAGTGACAGTTACCCCAACCCTGTAGTTCTCCAGAAGAAGACATTTTAAATTTGCCATTGCTTTAGTATGGGCACCTTTGCCGGGAAATAATCCAAAATGGTCGCCAAACCATTTATCCGACAGTTTCGAAAATGGCAAATTTGAGATCAGAATACCACAAAACCACATATAACACCAATTTCGGCCTCAAAATCCATCAAATAAAAAAATCCAATATGGCCGCCAATGCTATATTTTGATTGGCCCACAGCGGCCATGGTTTTTTTACGGTTCAACTTCCCTTGAACAAACTTTATTGGCCCTTAATCCCTAATCTTATCTGCCAAATTCGACCCGATCCGTTCAGCGGTTCTGGAGAAGTCGTTTTCGCTAAAACTAGGTCAGTCAAGATGGTTGCCGAACCATTTGACCAATCAAATTCCCTTGAACAAACCTGGTTCAGCTCTTGCACAAGATCATATTTCATGAGTTTTGCATTAATCCCCATAACGGTTTCGTAGAAGATTTTTAAAGATGTTTCCTAAAATCAGCCAAAATCCAAGATGGCCGCCGGCCAAATTGGTCGATCGGCTTCATTTGAACAAACTTGAATCCCTATGCCCTATGGATGCTTCCTGCCAAATATAATTGAAATCGGCTGAGTGGTTCTTGAGAAGTCGTTTAAAGGAAAAGTTGACGGATGGACGGACGGTCGCTATGGCATAAGCTCACTTGGCCTTTCAGGCCAGGTGTGGCTAATGTCATTTCGAACTCCATTAAACTAGGATTTGTACATACATGTATCCATAGTAAAACATGATTCTGATGGCAGGATTGCTATTGGTGGCGACAACATGGTGTCAGCCATCAACGTAGCATGCATCAATCTACATTAAGTCAATCAATTGTCATTCAGTGCGATACTTTCACA
Source organism: Chaetoderma sp. LZ-2023a (assembly GCA_034401795.1). Classification (NCBI taxonomy): domain Eukaryota; kingdom Metazoa; phylum Mollusca; class Caudofoveata; order Chaetodermatida; family Chaetodermatidae; genus Chaetoderma; species Chaetoderma sp. LZ-2023a. The sequence continues at coordinate 72,696,106 of CM067374.1, forward strand.
CCTGTGTACACTTAACTTTCATGTAGCGATTCTCTTTTTACACATACAAATAGACACTTCTAATACGAATAAAATACATAATGTCAACAGTAGCATGCAAAATATTGCATTATTAATCACACCAGTGAAAGCAAATATATATAAATAATTGTTTGATCAGTCAACCTGTCTGCAAACCAAGAAAATCAATTTAAAGGTACTATGTCACACCAAGTAGTCTTAAATGAAAAATAATAGCAAACTTACAATATTCCAGGCGTATTTAGCGTATTTTCACGCAATCTAATGGAATATGAAATGATTTTCCATGTTGAGCGCCCTATCATTGAAATTGAATTGTGCATAAAAACTATGCAACGTGGATGAGTTTTATTTAAAATGTGTAGGGTGTGCATCGTGAAATTGTGGAACAGCCATTCAATAAATAAGAAGGGCTTCCCCAGTCGCAAGTAGGTCACAACCCGTAAACAAATCTCTCGTGACAACGAGTTTGCGAATGTTCCACTACATATTTTTCTTCTCCTACTCACGTGTTTTAGCGTGTTCTCATGTATCAACTTCTTGGTGACAGCGTGCTATTGAATCATATGAAGATATTTGTGCGCTATAATAAGAAAATTCAACAATATTTACGCGATTGGAAGCGGAAAACAATCCCATCAAGGGGCGTTCACCCCTGTGCCAATTCGCCAAATTGTGCCGTACTTGTTATTATGGTAGCCTACAATTGTAATACGCGGGCGGATTGTTTTAAAGTCCAGGTGATTTCAGCAATTTTACGTGATATTGTACACACCTACCAGTTCCATAACCCTATTCTATGCATTGGGCATAGAAAATATAGGATATAGGTCGTCTAGTCACGTTTTGCGTGTGGGATACGCATACACAAGTCTTACAGCTTCATTCGTAACTAAGTCAGCTATCAACGCAGTCAGTTGGTCAGTGTGTTGGTCAATTGGTGGGTGCGTGGTTCGGTCTGTCAGCCTGCCTGTCCGTCATCTGATCTGTCACTCATGCAGTCATCTGATCTGTCCCTCATGCAGTCATCTGATCTGTCACTCATGCAGTTATCTGATCTGTCACTCTTGCAGTCATCTGATGTGTCACTCATGCAGTCATCCGATCTGTCACTCATGCAGTCAGTCGGTTTGTCAATCGGTGGGTGGGTGGTTTGGTCTGTCAGGCTGTCGCTTATGCAGTCATCCGATCTGTCACTCATGCAGTCATCTGATCTTACACTCATGCAGTCCATCAGTCTGTTATTCATGCAGTCATCTGATCTGTCACTCATGCAGTCATCCTATCTGTCACTCATGCAGTCCATCACTCATGCAGTCATCATATCTGTCCCTCATGCAGTCATATGATGTCACTCATGCATTCAGACAGTCTGTCACTCATGCAGTCATCCGATCTGTCACTCATGCAGTCATCATATCTGTCACTCATGCAGTCAATCAGTCTCTCACTCATGCAGTCATCCTATCTGTCACTCATGCAGTCCACCAATCTACCACTCATGCAGTCATCCTATCTGTCATTCATGCAGTCCATCTGATCCGTCACTCATGCAGTCACCCAATCTGTGCTGTCGGTCACCCATGCGGTTGATCGGGTGGGTAGTCTGCAGGTTTGTCATTTACTCGGTCGAGAAATCCATCACTCATCTGATCTATCACTCATGCAGTCGGTCGGTTGCTCAGTGGGTTGGCCACTCCATGGGTGGGTAGTTTGGTCTCTCAGGATGTCCGTTACTCATTCAGCCCTCCGATCTGTCACTCATGCAGTCATCTGCTCTGTCACTCATGCAGTAAGTCGGTCAGTTGCTTGGTCGCTCATTCGATCGGTTGCTCGGCTTGTCAGCCTGTCCATCAATCCATCATGCATGCAGTCATCAAATATGTCACTCATGCAGTCGGTCATCTGATCTGTTAATCATGCAGGTGGTCGGTCGGCCTGTCCATCAGTCAGTCAGTCATACAGCTTTCCGAGCTGTCACTCATGCAGTCTGTCAGTCCGTCACTCATGCAGTTGGTCATCTGATCTGTCACTCATGCAGTCAGTCGTTCGGTCTGTCAGTCTATCACGCATGCAGTCATCCCTATCCGTCACTCAGGCAGTCATGCAATATATCATGCATGCAGTCTGCCAGTCTGTCACTCGTGCAGTCATCTGATCTGTCTGTCACTCATGCCGTCATCCGATCTGTCACGCATGCAGTTGGTCAGGTTGCTCGGGCAGCCAGTCAGTTGGTCAGTAAGTGGGTTTGTCAGTCGGTGGGTGGGTGGTTTGGTCCGTTAGCCTGCCCATCAGTCCGTCAGTCAGGCAGTCCACCACTGAAGCAGTCATCCAATTTGTGAGTCATGCAGTTGGTCACTCATATAGTTGGTAGGTCGGTCGCTCATGTGGTCAGTCAGTCGGTCACGCATGCAGTCAGCGGATCCATCTCTCATGCATTCAGTAGGGCAGGCAGGCGGTCAGTTGGTCGCTGAGTCGCTCGGTCAGCGGGTTGCTCAGTCGGTGGGTGGGTGGTTTGGTCTGTCAGCCTGTCCATCAGTCCATCAATCAGGCAGTCATCCGATCTGTCACTCATGCAGTCCGTCAGTCATGGAGTCTCTCATGCAGTCATCCTATTTTTGATTCATGCAGATATCTGATATGCCACACATACACTTCGTCAGTCTGTAACTCATGCAGTCATCCAATCTGTCACTTATGCAGTGCATCAGTCTGTCACTCATGCAGTCATCGTATCCCTCACTCATGCAGTCATCCGATCTGTCACTCATGCAGTCATCCAATATGTCACTCATGCAGTCCGTCAGTCTGCCACTCATGCAATCATCCGATATGTCACTCATACATTCAGTCAGTCTGTCACTCATACAGTCATCCGACCTGTCACTCATGCAGTCATCTGATCTGTCATTCATGCAGTCATCCGATCTGTCCCTCATGTAGTCTGTCACTCATGCAGTTGCTCGGGCGGCCAGTCAGTTGGTCAGTAAGTGGGTTTGTCAGTCGGTGGGTGGGTGGTTTGGTCTGTTAGCCTGCACATCAGTCCGTCAGTCATGCAGTCCACCACTGAAGCAGTCATCCAATTTGTGAGTCATGCAGTTGGTCACTCATATAGTTGGTAGGTCAGTCGCTCATGCAGTCAGCCGATCCATCTCTCATGCATTCAGTAGGGCTGTTCGATCTGTCACTCATGCAGTCGGTCAATCCACCTGTCCACCAGTCTGTCACTTATGCAGTCATATGATCTATCACTAATGCAGTCCGTCAGTCAACCAGTTGCTCATCCGATCTGTCACTCATGCAGTCGGTCGGTCATTCGATCTGTCACTCATCTCATACAGTCATACGGTAAATCGGCCGTTCATCATGTCCATCTTCAACCAATCTGTCACTCATGCAATCCATCACGCATGCAGTTGGTCATCCGATCTGAGGCTATCACCAAAGGTAAGCTGCCATAACTTGAAGAAACACTACAAACCATCAAATGCTTTCGGATAGCATTGCAGTGGATCCCCTCACACTGTGGAGTCCAAGGAAATGAGGAAGCAGACAAGATGGCAAAGGTGGGTGCAGAAGAGAATCAGACAGAAAACATGGTTACGCATACAGAGATGAAGACTATCATCAAGTCTCTCTATAGAACACCTCAATCAAAAGATGCCTACCATCATCTCTCGAGGCCAGAGCAAGTGACCATTTTTCGTCTCAGAACTGGACATAACAGACTAAACCAACACATGTACAGGCGGTTCCACCTTACGACATCGCCCGCTTGTCCTTGTGGAGAAGCAGAACAGACCACAGAGCACATACTTCAATGTTGCAGTACGTATCAGCTGCTGAGAGAAGAGATCTGGCCTTTGTCAACCTCTTTTCTTGAAAAGCTGTATGGGCCTGTGGAAGAACTGCAGAAAACCACAGATTTCATCTTGAGAACAGCTCTCCAAGTGTGATACCAGCGAGCGAAAAGAAGAAGATCTGATCTGTTACTCATGCAGTTGGTCGGTTGGTCAGTCAGCTGTCTGGTTTGTCGGCATGACCGTCAGTCACACACCTCTCTGAGCTGTCAATTACACAGTCTGTCAGTTCATCACTCATGCGGTTGGTCATCCGATCTGTCACTCATGTAGTCAGTCATTCGGTTTGTCGGCCTATCTGTCAGTCCATCACTCATGCAGGCATCTGATCTGTCACTCATGCATCCGGTCAGTCAATCACTCATGGATTCAGACATCTAATCTGTCACTCATGCAGTCAGTCCATCATCCGATCTGTCACTCATGCAGTCAGTCGGTCATCCGTACTGTCACTCATGCAATCGGTCGGTCATCCGATCTGTCACTCATGCGGTCGGTCAAATATTTTCAAATTCCCCCCTCTCTTCCCCATCCTATATCCATACCGCATCTATGTGTAGTCTGAGATGAGTTCACGAAAAATCAGGATATGATTCAGTCAGTTGGTCAGCCTGTCCATCAGTCCATCATGCATACAGTCATCAGATATGTCAGTCATGCAGTCTGTCAGTCCATCACTCATCCAGTCGGTCAGCTGATTTGCTACTCATGCAGTTGGTTGGTCGGCATGTCCGTCAGTCACACAGCTCTCCGAGTTGTTAATCATGATGTCTGTCAGTCCATCACTCAGGCAGTTGATCATCCAATCTGTCACTCATGCAGTCAGTCATTTGGTCTGTCGGCATATCTGTCAGTCTGTCACCCGATCTGATCCTCATGCGACCGGTCGAAAATTGTCAAAAGTCACCCCTCTCTTTCCCATCCCATATTCCACAGGAGTGTGCCATTTTGGATATGAAAACGCGAAATCAAAAATATGAAAACACGGTAGATCATCCAATCTGTCACTCATGCAGTCAGTCATTTGGTCTGTCGGCATATCTGTCAGTCTGTCACCCGATCTGATCCTCATGCGACCGGTCGAAAATTGTCAAAAGTCACCCCTCTCTTTCCCATCCCATATTCCACAGGAGTGTGCCATTTTGGATATGAAAACGCGAAATCAAAAATATGAAAACACGGTAGCAATGTATACTACTATAATTATATAATACACACAAATATATTAGTAGTATATAGTGCTACCATGTTTTCGTATTTTTGATTTCACGTTTTCATATCTAAAACAGCAGACCCCTGTGCATATCCATACCCCGCATCTATTTGTAATTTCAAGGTGATCTGAGATGAGTTCACGAAAAATCAGGATATTTTTGCTTTTTCATAATGAAAGTTCCATAACGAAAATACCACAATACTGGTAAGACACACTTATGAATGAACGTGGGTTGCGCTGCCCGTTTTCGTAACAACTGCAATAGTTCGCAAACTATTGTGAACGCGTTACAAAAACTGATAACGCAAGCCACCTTCGCCGTATACGCAATGCCCATTACCATTATTGCTGGCTTGTTTACAGCTAATTCGCCTATTTTAGTCTAGCCTATCATTTAATTTAGTCGTTAATAGTATTTACTGATGATGCATCCATCTAATAACAATAGCCGATTGACACAAGTTGAAACCGAAAGCGAAACAAAAAGTATGTCACATGATAAGAGGGATTTCCCTGTATGAATATTTATGAGATGCCCATTGAATACAATATAAACTAGATGGATACGATCAGAAATGGCTGTAAAAATGCGCTATTTGACGATCGCTGTAATGGTGGAATTAAATCGATTTATTGGCGGCATTGTGCAAATATGAACTTCTGACACAATGAGATGATGTTATTCATTACCAGACTGCTTTACTTTCTGCAAATTTATTTGCAATAATGAAATACTGTCACATCGCAGCTTTAAATATTGATTTAAAACACAATCCCATTTTACTCAACAACACATCCTGTTTTATTCACTACCAAAGACGGCTTTACTTTCTATAAATTTTAACCGAATCCTGTTTTACTCACTTTCTCCAGGCCTCTACATGAGAATTTTTAAGGCTGGATTTAAATTGAACGCAGGGAGGTGAGCTGTGTCAGTACTCACCTATATGCTGCCATTGTTACTATGCAAGGGAGGTTAGCAATTCGAGATACTCGCCTAAAATTAATTTTAGGCGAGTGCAGGCAAGAGGAGAGCAATCACTCCACGTCCTGTTTCTCTATAGCTGTCACATTCATGTATAACTTTCGGTATTTTCTTGAGAAGCCAGAGGGTGTGGTATTACTGGTATATACCCTATATGTGTAGCGAATAGATACATGTGCCTGATGACATATCTGGAAAACAACATTTATGTAGAAAGATATTTGAAACGAAAGTAAAAAACTTAGAGAAATCTTCACTACTACAGAAATTAAATCATGACCACGCCATTTGTAGTATTGTGCACAAATACATTCCCCATAAAACTAAGTACACCTATCCTGAACCTGTGGTAACATGAGATGCCCCACCTAATTACCAGACACTGTATCAGCATCTTCCAGGGACATCAGTTAGTTGGTGACTGTCATAGCGTACAGACCTACTGGCCTCTGCTCTACTCAATTGTACTATTAAGCATATGTTACAGTAGTACCTTTATATTATATACAAGTATCAATAGTCATAATTCTGTGTAGTAGTTGATCTATTAAAGTATCAGTATTAAGTAAGATCTAGTTGTGTCTACCTCGTTGAAGGTACATACCGTTACTTCTAATTAAGTCCTAGCCATGTACTGGCTAGAACACTATATATTAATGGCGACGTAGGATTAAATTTCAGATTATTAGATTAAGCCTGTGCTAGTTTCGGTGCTAAAATTAGATTTGCTGGATGCGCGTACAGAGGTCAGTCTAATGAGGATTACTACTACTACTACTACTACTACTACTACTACTACTACTACTACTACTACTACTGCTGTTGCCACTACGACATGTTGTTCCCTGCTCGTACTACTACTACTGCTGCTGTTGCTGCGTCTCGACAGTGTGATGGCTGATTCGCCTACTGCTACGCCAATTGGTGTTACTGCCGCTTCGCTAGCTTGCGCTCCGCCTCCAGCTTTTCTATCACGGCCAGGTAATCCGTTATATGCATGGCGCCAATGGAAATTGCTGTACGATAATTTCGTGTTGGCATCAGGTTCACTCTTTTACTGCTGAGCGGAGAAAGGCATTGCTTCACCATTCAGTTGGAGCTGAAGGACAACAGATTTTCTATATGTTAAGCACATCAGATGACACGTATAAGACTATGGTTACTGCCCTTGAAAACTACTTTGTTCCTACGGTTAATGTAGTTGCTGAAAGATATCCGTTTCGCCAAAGATCACAGCAATAATATGAAACTACGGATTAGTATGTAGCGTCCCTCAGAGAACTTGTCGCAATGTGTGAATTCAGTACACACACGGATGAAATGATACGAAACCAGATTATAGAGAAAACATTAATACCGCGAATTCGTGAATGCTTATTGCTCGAATCAGATTTAATCTTTACAAAAACATTGGATTTAGCTCGTCAAATTGAAACAGCTATGCGGGAATCTAAATCAATTACGGGACATAGATGTGGATCAAATAAACATTTAGCTAGTAATGACAGCTGTCCTGCTAAAGCTGCCATTTGTAGAACTTGTTCGAAAAAAGGATATTGTGCTAAAATGTGCAGAGGTAGCACTACTAAGAAAATTCAAATGGTATCCAGTAGTACAATGGATAAGAAGGTTGACATTTGCAGTGTAGACTTTAAAAAGAGGAATTTAAAGGAACACTTGTTCCGTTCAGTTTCAATTGCTGGATTGAACGTTTCATTGTTGGTCGATACTGGAAGCATGGTGTCTATTTTACCTGCAGATATTTACGATGAACTAGGATTACATGCACAAAGTACTTTACAGCCGGCTTCATTAAAACTTGTTACGTATGCCAATGAACCTTTAAAAGTATTAGGTTGCACAACACTACCTGTGACAAGGAACAATAAAACTGTTTCCACTACGTTCTACATAGTACAAACCTTATTAGGCTTGGACTTAATGAAAGCTTTACAATTGGATATTCAGTCGGGAATGCTAGTTAATACGATACAATATGAGAGTGCAAACAATGACAGGTCAGGAAAAGAAAACTTGCCAGCTGATGCGCTATTGAGATTAGCGGTACCATATGACCCTGCTAAGTTGACAATGCTGATGAAATCATTTCAACACTACATGGTGATAATTCCGCAATTACCATGGATGAAATGATTACTGCTACAGTTAATGACATTCTACAAAAAGTGCAACATTTCATTCAGAATGGTTGGCCAACTAAACGTCAACTAGATGTGTCACTGACACCATACTTTGCAATTCGGGATGAATTGTGTGATTAGAATGGTTGTGTAGTGCGTGCTAATAACCGTATATTGGTACCCATGGCTCTACAAAGTCGATTAATGCGTCTTGCACATGAAGCCCACCCATTCAGGGACTGTAAGAACTAAACAACGGTTACATGAACTCTACTGGTGGCCTCGAACGGACACTGCCATAGAGACACTTGTACGAAACTGTCCTGCAGGTCAGTCAGCAGATAAAACAGCTGTGATGCATACACCTCCACTACAACATGTGGAATGGCCTGACGGACCATGGCAGAAACTTGCAATAGATATACAAGGTCCGTACAATTCTGCCAAACCTAACGAACAATATGCTGTTGTGCTTATTGACTTTTACAGTAAATGGGTTGAAGTTGCATTTGCTCACTCTGTGACAACCTCGACTATTACAGAAATGCTGGACATTATGTTGTCAGACATGGATATCCATTGGAAATAGTATCAGACAATGGACCAAAATTCACGAGTCATGAATTTAAGATCTATTTAAGTCACTACGGAATAAAGCATTGCCGTACTGCAGTGTACCCTCCACGTGCAAACGGAGAAGTTGAGAGATGGAATTGTGTTCTAAAAGACGCACTCCAAATCGCTTCCATTGAGAAGAAACCTTGGTTGTCTGCAACACGTGAATTACTCCTAGCATACAGGACTACACCACACCGTACTACATGAAAGGCTCCTGCTGAGTTGTTATATGGTCGAAATCTACGTACTAAAATCAACATTGCGAAGCCAACTGTTACAAATGACCAGGTGGTTAGGCAATGTGAGCACAAGAATCAACAGTACAACAAATCGTACTATGATAAGAAGCAATCAGCAAAGGATCCAAACATCGCAATCGGGGATCGTGTTCGTATTCCAAGATTTGTAAGGAAAGGACAACAAAAATTTGGTCCTCCTGTGAAGGTTACTGGTAAACTGGTAAACGAAATCGGTACACGTACGAACTGTCTGATGGAACCGTCTATGATGCAGATAGACTCGCATTAATGCCAGAGATGGACTTACAAATACGCGACCATAACGTGGATGAGAACACCATCAATTTACCATTGTCAGATTCGCCGGATCTGGAATCGCCGGATGTGGATTCAAATGAGGATTCAATTCGCCCATTGCAAATGCATACGAGACAACCCCCAGTATGGTATAAAGATTACTTATTCTTGTAATGGAATATATTCAATACCATGTGCCGAAATGGAACATATTCAATACCTTTTGCCAAAGTGGAATATATTCAATACCATGTGCCAAAATGGAATATATTCAATACCTTTGGCCAAAATGGAATATATTCAATACCATGTGCCAAAATGGAATATATTCAATATTGTGTGCCAATATGGAATATATTCAATACCATGTGCCAAAATGGAATATATTCAATATCGTGTGCCAAAATGGAATATATTCGATATAGTGCGACCAAAATGAAATGTATTTCTATTGTGCTATGTTATTCATCTATTACAAGCTATATGCCTTTTCTATATTGGATCTAATAAGTTTCATTTAGCCAATGATCATGTCGATAGTCACTTACAGGACTGGCGGTATGATCAGCGAACGAAAAGAAGAAAGAAATTTAGCCAGTATTCAATCCTATTCATTTCAATGCGAGCTGGTGGATCTATATCGTGGATATAGTTTTAATTTATATGCGACCTACGTAGTTACATAGTACATACCAGAAGTTTGCTATTCAATGGAATTACACGTTTCCAATATACATACAACAACATAGTTATATATGACACTACACGTACGTTTCTTTGGGCAAAAGGGAAATGTAGTATTGTGCACAAATACATTCCCCATAAAACTAAGTACACCTATTCTGAACCTGTGGTAACATGAGATGCCCCACCTAATTACCAGACACTGTATCAGCATCTTCCAGGTGATGGTGACTGTCGTACCGTACCTCTGCTCTACTCAATTGTACTATTAAGCATATGTTACAGTCGTACCTTTATATTATACACAAGTATCAATAGTCATAATTCAGTGTAGTAGTTGATCTATTAAAGTATCAGTATTAAGTAAGATCTAGTTGTATCTACCTCGTTGAAGTTACATACCATTACTTCTAATTAAGTCCTAGCCAAGTACTGGCTAGAACACTACACCATTATTACAACACATTTAACCCTTTAACACTCATATCAGCCAAAAGCGACTTCTGAAGTGGTTTTGAGAAATGTCCATTTGCAGACAAAGCGAAGGCCTTTTTTGAAAACTTACCACTGTAATGACTGGCTCGATAACATAGGAAATATACATTCTGTTTCACATTTGCTTAGTCTAAGCTAAAGTACTCAAACTGAATACAAAAGATAATAAGTTAATTTTACTTACCTAATCACTGGTGTTGCAATGCACCAAATCCTGTTTTACGAACCTGTTCCGTTTTATGAATCGAATTCGTTTTACTGGGATGATCAGAAGCCCAAGGGAGTGGGGCAGAACATCAAAGTTGGTGAAAGCGTCGGAATTTATGACGGTGTTCCATCGACTGCACAATCTAGTTTATTTTTGTTATAGATGTCAGACAGTCATGTGATGGCCAATTTATAATATAAAGTAACAACATGAATATCCATTAATGTACCTTTTAAATTCCTATGCAGGAGATACCATCTGTGAGAATCTAGATTCTCAACTTTTCCACTGTTCTCCTCCCCTCTAAGAAAATGTTGTATTTACAACTTTGCTCCACTGCCAGTGAATGCTGGCTCAGCTTATTTATAAATACATCAGGACAATATCATGAGTAATCCACATGGCATATAACTGTATATCCTCCTGAAGTAAATTACAAAATCACATGGTCTCCTAATTGAAGTAAACTGCAATTTTCATTCTATGATAATGTCACTAGCACACTGCATGGCGGAATGCTATGAGAACAACTTCTTGTTTGTTGGCTTTAACTCTTTAACTCTCAAATTTGTTCAAGAAAATTTCAATTTTCTCAAAGAAAATATCTGTCTGCAGACCAGAGGACATTTTTTTTAATTTACCACTAGAATGGCTGGCTCGGTTATCGCCCCAGTCATTCCAGTGGTAAATTTTCAAAAATATTCTTCCCTTGGTCTGCAAATGGACATTTCTCAAGACCACTGCAGTAACCGTTTTGGTTAACTCTCAAATTTTCTCCAGAGAATTTCAATTTCCTTAAAGAAAATGTCCATTTGCAAACCAAGAGACCATTTTTGAAAATTTACCACTGGAATGACTGGCTCGGTTATCGAGCCATTCATTCCAGTGATAAATTTTCAAAAAGTCTTCTCTTGGACTGCAAATGGGCATTTCTCAAGACACAGAAGCCACTTTGGGGAGCTTTGGTGTGTCTCAATGGCTTATATGTATTTATAATTATTATGTCACATTATTTTGAAACTATCCAACATCTTTCACATTTCTCTAAAAAGTTAAAACAAATATCCTGAAAATTACATGCATGTGCTGACTTGAAGAGAAAGTCACAATGAATGACCTCCACCCACCACCCACCCTGGCCACTGATAACAAAGTACAAAATCTGATCTCAGTTTTGAATTAAAATACCTGTCAACAGTGCTAACTGAGCCTTTATACCATCTGTTAAGTGCTGTATAATGTGTTTGATCTTTGCTTTAAGCACACCCTCAGGTGATTTGACAAATTCACACCCACTAGTCACCTGTCATTAGGCTTGGAGATTAAACTCCCAGGTACACTGATAACAACACCCTTTGTACACACTCCAATTCCAGTTAAGTGTGTGAGTTGAGGCATATCTAAAATCATCAAAGATACTCTTAGGCACTTAGTGAACATCCCAAGACATGTAATTTTTGATTGAATAACAAAACTAAATATTTACATTTAAATTTATATCCTGCTGATAGATCTCTGATATTGGCAGAAATTGCAATTTGAAAAAACAATAAATAATTTTACCCCATTTTATTATATTTATTGAAGAGCTATTTACCCACATGCTACATGAATTAGATATACACAAAATTATTTTGAAAATATTTCCATTGAAGATTATTGCCGTCTTAGGAAGCAACGACTTTCAGTCAGATTGTTTGATAAAATTCACTCAGTAGCATAGATTTCTCTCATTTGTCATCAGTCAGTCGGTCAGTCTTCAGTCAGTCGGTCAGTCTGTCACAAAAGCTTATTCCTGGCTATCTTTTCAAGAGTTTTTTCTGTACAGTAATCAAAGTTGAGATGGTAATAATAAATAAACCACCAAATTCACACAAGTTTACAAGCTACCTATTTTGACAGACCACTCATTGCAGGTGTCCAGAGAAAGTGCCTGACTTAACCCTTTAACAATCATATCAGCCAAAAGCGGCATCTGCAGCAGGGGTCAAAATGTTTGAAAATTTGAAGTCATCCATGGCAATGATCTCCCATTCAATGAGATCATCCAAACTGAACTGAGGTCATCCTTTCATAATAAGCAATGAAAATTTCCAAGATTTGAATTCATCCATGGATGACCTCACCTAAAATTGGTCATCCATTGCAATTTGAGGTCTTATAAATGAGTGGAAGAGTGAAAATCTTTAACCCTGGTCTGCTGTGGTCTTGGGACATGTCCATTTGCAGACCACTTGACGAGAATACTATTTTTTTTAATTTACCACTGGAATCACTGGCTCCATAACTGAACCAGTCATTCCAGCGGTAAATTTTCAAAAATAGTATTCTCGTGATCTGCAAATCGACATTTTCTATGAGTATATAGAAAATTTAACTTTTCTTGAACAAATTCAAGGGTTAAAGGGAATTCATCAACACACATCCCTCAGTCTCAGTGCAGCAGGTTTTATGTGAAAAAGGCCAGACAGTGTTTATTAACCATTTCATCCCCAAGTCTGTTTTAACCCTTTAATGGTCAAATTTGGTCAAGAGAATTTAAATATTTGCCTATTGAATGTCCATTTACAGGACTAGAGAATACAATTTTGGAAACTTTATCACTGGAATGACTGGCTCGGTTATTGAGCCAGTCATTCCAATGGTAAATTTAAAAAGATTGTATTCTCTTGGCCTGTAAATGGACATTTCACACAGCCATAGCAGAGGCTGTTTTTGGCTGGTATGAGCATTAAAGGTTTAAAAAGGCATTTTGAGCAGCTTGCATAAGTCTCCTCAACTGGATACAGGCTAGGCAGCTGTTTAGTAGACAAATACACTTCACAAAATACTTAACCAGTAAACCTTGACATTCTGGTCTCTCAATTTCAAAACATCTATACAGGGACGCTGTTGAATATTTTGAAACTAATTTGACTGGAGCGTGTTGCTGCCTCTCAGTCAAATTAGTTTAGAAATATTCAACTGAATATTCCTATTTTATACATATACACATAAGAAATGTGCTTAGTTTGGTATGCGAGGGTTAAAAGATTAATATTGTTTGAACCATGGGCATTGTTGAATTCACAGTGCTCACAGCACATATGTCATCATGACCATGCACACAGAATCACATATATACAATTTATGAGATATACAGGTGAAAATCTGGTTTAGATCTCACATTAAAAATGCAATTCCAGCCAGTTTCTCTAATTATAAGGGATTTGAATATGAAATTCAATAACGATTGTGCAACAACACAATACTGCGCAGTTCTGTATCACCTCCGGCGGCACACTTCAGCCTGGGTACAATATCACATTCTTAGATTTAACTATTTCCACCTTGAGAAACCAATTTTTCCCTTCCAAGGAAACCACATAACGGAAAGCATTTTGAAATTGATTTTCTAAGGTAGTAGTAACACTCTAGCTTCCAGTCAAATTAATTTCAAGATATTTATTAAACAGCTTTCTATAGGCGAGGTTTGAGTTTATCTTGAAATTGAAATCCTTGGACTTTTGGGTGGAAAGCGTTAAATTTAAGCACCTCTGTTGTTAAGTTCACCAATCACATATCATAGACAAATTGTCAGATTATATTGAAAATGTACGAACAACTGCAATGTGTACAAAATACATGGACAAAAAATGTTTACAAATGTGTAATCTTTGTGAACTGTTATCCTGCTATGAGCAAGAGACTCAAATAGTCTGACTTCTAATGTAAAGAAAATTTCTGTAAGGAAAAGGTCTGTCTTAGATCAACTGATCCCTGCACTCAATGAATCTCAATTTCCAGAAAAATATAATACAGGTCAGCTGTTGAATATTTTGAAACTAATTTGACTGGGTGCTGTTGAGTCAAATTAGTTTCAAAATATTCGACAGAATGTTTATTAAATAGTAAAGACATACAATTCGTACGTGTCCGACTATTCAGCGTTTAACCCTTTCACTCATATCAGCCAAAAACGGCTTCTGCATTGGTCTTGAGAAATGTCCATTTGCAGACCAAGAGAAAACCATTTTTTTAATTTTACCACTGGAATGACTGGCTCGATAACTGAGCCAATCATTCTAGAGGTGAATTTTCAAAAATAGTCTCCTATTGGTCTGCAAATGGACATTTTCTATGACGAAATTGAAAATTCCTTGAAAAATTCAAGGGTTAAAGGGTTAAGGCGGGCTAAATCTAATCATTCATGAGGTAATTGATTATGATGTCATCCTACTAGTCACCTAGTTCATTATGATGTCATATGATGGATGGATAAACTGGAAAGGTACATTGTTTATGGTAATTAAATATTTACTTCAAAATAAGAGATTCAGAAAGAAGAGAGTTATCAGTGGCCTTGCAAACTCTGATCAGCCAGTATTCAGGGATTACTCAGTGTTTTCTTGACAGTGGCCAAAACCAGCAGCCTTCTCAGTTGAGTAAACTTTGCCATAGAACATGTATTTACAATAGGGGACTGAGCTCACAGAATATGCAAATATATTTCATGTGAAACAGTGACAAGTAAGACGGTGAGAAATTCTATTACAACATTACATGTTAAACATTATAACTGACTGTGAGTCAGACAAAAGTAGCTGTATCACAGACACAATGTTGTTAACCCGGGAATGAATATTTAAATCCCTTATAATTAAAACGAGATAAAATAAGACTAAGGCGATCAAACTGCGAGGGCAGTTATTAAGTGGGGGGGGGGGGGGGGGGGGTCCACGATTATAAATTGATGTGTGCAGGCAGACAGACAGACTGACTATCCCCGTCGCCAACTTAGCCTCAAATGAAGATCCCAGATCTGCATGCATCATCACCGACATATGCACACATGGTTAGTAAGGTGGACAGAAGAACTGAACCCCCCAAATTAATATTCCTAGCCCTATAACCAACCGGGGCCAACTTAGCTAGTATCAAATGCAAATCCCAAATCTGCATGCATCATTACCGACATATGCACACATGGTTAGTAAGATGGACGGAAGAACTGAACCCCCCCAAATTAATATTCCTAGCCCTATAACCAATCTACTCACAATATCATCAATAGGATTGCAGCGATTCATCAATACATCGATGTATCATGACACTTTCCCTGTATCGCGATATCTGATACACTTTACAACAATTGTGATATATGTAAAAGGAATTTCATACTTTCATTTGTGTTTAAAATTTAGTAAAGAGTAGAGATGCATGATTTTAACATGTAAATTTCCTATTACTATGAGTAACAATTCCACCTAATCCGTTACTATGAGTATGTGCTGTAAATGGCATAATTTTACTTTACAGATGCTATTTAAAGGAGGAATTATAACATTAAAGTGGGCTTATTAGATAATTTAAAATTCAAATACGTCATATATATAGTTATAAAACATACACGTACGGACCCACGCATGCTCAGCAGGATGGGTACACAGGAAGATAGAAAAAAAAGTAAGTTGCTTCTTCATAGCTGCCAGACACAACCAACCTACACACAAAGGAATAGAAAAGGGAACTTTCAAATGATGTTTATTGGTAATTTCATTACTTTATACAATATTAATTATACTACCACCGGTAAAACAGAAATCAATCCGAATAATTGTAGAAATAAAGCATTTACTAGCCCAAGGAATGGTTAACCTGCAACAAATTTGTGACGTTGCTGGTCTTACACATTCCGCCATGTGTCAACTGTGCTTTCTGGTGTATGCCAAGGGAATATTTCAATAATAGCCTCTACAGCTGGTCATAAAATCTAAAAGTATATTCGCACTAAGCTACATGTACAACACTATGTCTTACAGGTAAAATACTGTCTAATTTTAAAACAATTTGATTGAAAACTGTTGTTTTCAGCAGTCACACAAACTTCAAAATATTCAGTAGGTATCATGATACGACCATGGAAAGCATTAGTGTATTCTGAAAACATTTTGACCGAAACTTATTGCTTCACCAGAGACAGTGAGTTTCAAATATAATGTTTTCAAAACATGGTCAACAGTAAATTACCGTAACAGATAATCACTCTATATCGGCCCCCTATAGAGAATACAATTTGTACCACTTACGAAATCCAGAAACAAATCCAAAAAACCCCAGCAAAGAATCAACGATGTCTCATCAACATACTCCAACTAGAAGCTAACACTAACCCAAAAGCTGCATGCACTGATGTGCTTATGGTCCGCAAGGCAGATGGCAAACTGGACAGACAAATGGACTGATGCAAAAAATAACCTGTTTCTGCACATCTCCATAAACAATCTAATAACAAAGCTTCATCAGTATACTGCAAGTAGAAGATAAGTTACCGGACAACCTACACTCAAATAGTCAGCAACGTAGATAGACTGAGGGAGGATTGACTCAAAGAATTATCTGCTTTTTCCTATCCCCATCATGCGCATAAAAAACCTACATGTACAATATACTCAAGTAGACGCTACAGTACAGCTCAGAAATAACATTCAAAAATAAAAAATTAACTCACTGTTGAATAGTTCGAACATAATTGGATTGGAAAACATTGCTGCCTAATAGTATTTAATGAAGACAGTTTTTAATTACAAAAATATACAATTAAAGAGTTACTTCGCTTATTATATTATGTCAAACATGGTAGCACATGGTTGACAATGGTTAGAGAATTTTGTCCATGGTCAAAACAGTTAGAAAATTTGACCATGGTCAATATCTATCATAGACACACGCGCCATTTTTAAGGTCGACCACGGTCATCCATGTTTGACTATGAAGCCATGATCAACTTTTTGCAGGTGGATGGTCTATGGTACCCATGGATTATCATGGTCAGTACCATCGGTAACCATGGACTACCATGCCAATTCATGGATATCAGGCAATCACTGAGATACCATGGTATTTCCTGGTATTTGAGAGACGACCAGGTTATTTTGCGGCGCTCTATCAATTTATAACAGGTTACCATGGTATACAAGTAGTTTTTTCGCCTGCGTATAACCCTGATACTTTAGCAACAGAAAGGTTAACTTGTATGCATTAAGTCAACGTTAACACAAAACTGAACCCGAAATTATAACATAGTCGCCGAGATTAAAATATAGATAGGAACGGGGTAAATGCGTTATAATATTGATAGAAGCATTGTACTATTGAGAGAAATACAGTAATAAAGCCATAGCTGAAGCTTGCTTATACCATGTAAGCTTGATAGTTTAGCTGTAGCTGAGCTAACCAGAAATGTTAACCAAAACTTCTAATGATGCAGGTGACACCGCCGACGCTGTCGTGATGACATAAGCTCTTCCGTTCTTCGCACAGGCGATCTAAAAAGGAGAGGCTGGGTGAAATAAACATTAGATCACCTGGTGTTTGGAACAAAGCAAGTGAGATTTTTCCATATAACCCTTTCCACGAGTGGAAGTCTAGCAATACTATACTCCCGATGTTCATGTT
The DNA here is from genome assembly GCA_034401795.1 of Chaetoderma sp. LZ-2023a. Lineage (NCBI taxonomy): Eukaryota > Metazoa > Mollusca > Caudofoveata > Chaetodermatida > Chaetodermatidae > Chaetoderma > Chaetoderma sp. LZ-2023a. The sequence goes on from CM067374.1 coordinate 72,714,307, forward strand.
TGGACTCACAAAACAAGTCCTGGACATTCCTTTTTTTGGCCATAACACCACTTAAACAATGATTTTAAGCAAATTACATATATATGAACCATTTTAAACTTCTAATATTTCTTGTTTGGACTCCCAAGTCTATTTGCACTTTAACGGTTAAGACATGCCAAGAATATTTACAGGTTTGCCAGTGTGAATATCCATTTGCAGGACAAAGGAAGAGTATTTTTGGAAAGTTTATCACTGAAATGACTGGCTCGATTAGAGACCGGTTTTGGTCAAGTTGACCCATAAGGCCATTAAATGGTAAAGTCACCAATTACCACCCTGTGCTTCTACTGACACCATAACACACGCATACACAGGCATGTCAAAACTGTGCAACCCATTTTTTAGTTCGCGCAGACATTATGCAAAAATCCCTGGCATAACCTATTTTGGGGTTACACAGTTTTTGTATTTTGTACATAAATATGTTGAAATGGTTACGCAAAACGAAATGAGTTACATAATATAAATTTGCAGAACCCCAAAATGGGTTACGCACATTTTACATTTTGACATGCCTAATGCATGCACATTAAGTTTTTCCTGATCTGCACATGCCACCATCATATTGATTTGTATCTTGAAGGGGACATTTCAATTATCCAGTACAGGGGTAGAGTTTAAGGATTTTTTCTACTAATCCAGATGGAACAGTGCATCATTGATTTTAATAAACCACACACACCCCTCCCCACCCAGCAAATTTCACTAACCCAATGAATGTAAGCTCAAAACTGATCACTTCTTTAATCCATTCACCGACGGATCCCTATAAATCTCATTTCCAGGGCAACCATACAGAGAAGCTGTTGAATATTTTGAAATTAATTTGTTCGGAAAGCTGTTGCTATTATTTTTTGTCTTTTCGCATTGTTTTTTTCATATATCTTCCTCTTCTGAGAGCATTACTAAGCCAGACGGGTTAGTGCAGGTGTAGTTTTACTAACCCGGATGAAATCCTACTATCCTCGGGTTAATGGGTTAGTGTTCAAATCGAGCCCTGCAGTAGAAGTAGTAGAGTGATTGTTTTTAGTGACTGAAGTGAATTTATACAGCCTATAAAACAGCTAATGTTTACAGTAGTCGGTAGTGTTGCTAAAAGCTCTAAGTTTAAATCCAATAGTTAAAACAGGTAATACATTAAAGTTTGTATTTATTATACTACTTTCAGGTAGAGATTGTCACCAATCAGCGTGATTAATTCCAATTGGGTCCATGCTATGTAGCTGGTGGATCCAGAATTTCTCGCGTTCCTTAGACGTTGCTTCCGTGGATTCAGGATCGCGATGGAACACCTCGATGATTCTGTAGTTGACTGAAGAGATGTTATGATTGGGGAGATTGAGGTGAATGGCTACTGGTGTGTCTTTTTTGTTTTTAATGTCCCTAAGATGTTCTTTAATACGCATTTGGAATTCTCGTTTAGTTTCACCAATGTATTGTTTAGAACATGTATTACACGTTATTAAATAAACCGCATTCATTGTGTTGCAGAATGTTTTTGTTTTGGTATGGTAGTTAAGCCCAGTGTGTGAGCATTTGAATGTGCGTTTTTTGTCCATTTGTTGACAGAATGCGCAATTGTTTGTTGCATGGAATGACAGGGTTGGTGATGTTTCTGCCTTGAATGCCAAAAGTTTTTGCATCCGTCAATTTGGCCATTATTAGTGTCGTTGAAGGAGGGATTCCTTCTGTGACCAAATAATGGCGGTTCCTGGAATGTTGCGCTACATTTGGGGCTGCTCTGTAGTTGGTCCCAGTGGCGTAAGATAACATTTTTAGCTAGTTTGCTATGCGGGTGGAAATCCATAATGCATGGGATGCGAGTTGAAATTTGTTTTTGTGTGTTGGGTGAGAGTAGATTTTATCTTGTTTTTTCAAGGGTTCTGTTGAGACAGTTTTCCAGATCTTTTTCTGGGTAACCGCGTATGACATAATAGTGTATTACGTCATGCACATGTTTGAGGAAGTCTTTATCTCTGCTACAAATTCTCTTGATTCTTAGCAATTGGCCAAAAGGGTTGGCCTTTTTGGTGGAATCTGGATGTGCTGAGGAGAAATGTAGGTAACCATGTGTGTCGGTAGGTTTGGTGTATAGGTCAAATCCCAAGTGTCTATTGGGTAATAGAAATACTTTGGTGTCTAAAAAGTTGATTGACACTAGTGACTTTTCGGCCGTGAACTTAATTGAATGATGTGAGTTGTTCATCATGTTGGTGAACTGATTCAATGATTCCAAGCCGGAGGTCCAAATCATGAAGATGTCATCAATAAAGCGGAGGTAGAGGGCCGGTTTGGTTGGGCTTTTTACCAGGAGTTTTTCTTCAAGCATTGCCGTAAAGATGATGGCATAGCTTGGAGCGACTTTTGTCCCCATAGCGGTGCCTCCAATTTGGAGGTAAGGTTCGTTGTTGAATTCAAAGTTGTTGCAAGTTAGCACAATTTTTAGAAGAGATAGATGTCTTCTTGCTGTAACCGTGCCAGGGCAGCCGTGTTGTCTTAAAAGCTGTGCGACTGCTCTAAGCCTTTCGTTATGTGGAATGTTGGTATAGAGTGATGTGACATCCATAGTGACTAGGATTGCGTGTGGGGGTACCAGTCCGAAATTCTCAAGTTTATTGATAAAGTCGGTGGTGTCACGTACATAAGACTTGATTAGTGGTAAGTGGATTTTGATGTGTTCATCGATGAAGCTACTGAGGTGTTCAGCGGGGCTTCCATTACCACTAATTATTGGTCTGCCAGGTGTTAGCGGGCCAATAGATTGTTTGTGTATTTTTGGTAATAGATAGAATCTAGGTGACCCCGCAAGGGGGGTCTGTGGGGTGTTGTTATTACACCACAAAAACATCCATTACCGTTCAATCACTACTTGCTAAACCTGTATATTTGGTCAGTGCTCCATGTCCCCAGACGGTGGGAGAAGATTTAGAGAATCATTAACACAGGATAAAAATCAAACCAATCTTATCCCAATGTTAATAACATAACATAATAGTGCATTTAACTCAATCACACCGTAATTTAACAAATAAGGATAAGTAGAACTTAAAAGAACTAAATAAAAACCAAAGAAGACTCACCCTTTTTTACAGACGCACAGTCCTAACGAAAATGGTGGGAAGTGCTGGGCATATGGTCTTCGGCTTTTTTAGTTAAAATCGTAATATTACAAAAGAATGAAGCTGCTGCACTCTGGTCTTTAAGATAAAACGACGTAAAAGTAGACTCAGATTTCCATCCTGCCACCTGCATGACTTCATCTAATGATGAACCGGCAAAAAGAGCGAAAGAAGTAGACATGCCCCTAACATCCTGGGCTCTAATATGAAGACGCTATTTCGTAGCAAAGCTTAATCGTCTCACCAAGCCATCTGGCAATCGCCCTTGATACTGGCTTAGATAATTCTTCCGCGTAGGAAACCCATAAATGGGAAGGATCTGTTCTTTTAAAATCGGTTCGCTGTTTATAAGTTCTTAACGCTCTAACCGGACACCAAAGTTTGTCGGAAGGCGAAAAAGACGACAAAGATTTTAAAATAATAGGACTAGCAGGAAAACGGTTAGACTGGGTTTTAGATAGAAAATCCCTTCTCGGATATAAAACAAAACCGTCACCTGACACTATAAATCTATCCTTTTCCCCAGAAAGAGCATGAATCTCTGAACGTCAGATGCAGCAGCCACAAGAAAAACCGCTTTAAGAGTTAAAAGCTTAAGACTGATAGACGATATAGGTTCAAAATGGTGACCTGCCAGGACTTGAAGAAGCCAGATTCCAGGAAGGTAAAGGCTTAGCAGACGGAGGACGAATATTACCTAGACCTCTAACAAAGCTATTAAGAGTCTTAGTATCCTTAACCTCGGCATTCAGAAGACAAGGCAGGGAAGATGCAAGCGAAGATCTATATCCCCTGACCGTATTAGCCGACAACTTCAAAGAGTCAAACAGATACGATAAAAAATCTAAAACTTGTGGTATAGAAACAGAATCGGGCACGAAACCTTGGTCGGAACACCACTTTCCAAAGATTTTAAGACTACCCTTGTAAACTCTACGGGTCGATTCCCTTCTGGCCGAATCAATAATTTCCTGAGATCTTTTAGAAACCGTATCCTGGAAGCTTTCAGACTCGAGATTCTCCAAACGCATAGATTGAAGATTCCTGGACTTGGATGTACACACCGACCTCTTACTTGAGATAGAATGTCCTGGGATACTGGAAGGAGACGAGGAAAGTCTACCAGAAGATCCAGAAGGTCCACAAACCAAATCCTCTTGGGCCAAAAGGGAGCTATCAGAAGAATCTCGCAAACTTGGTCCTTGACCTTCTTCAACACCAACAGAATCAGAATAGTAGGAGGGAAGGCATAAGCGAACATCCCTGTCCAGGACTGAGACAGGGCATCTACCGCCAGGGCCTGACTGTCTGGAAAAGGAGACATGTAAGAGGAGATCTGGGCATTCAGAGAGGTCGCGAACAGATCTACTAGAGGACGATCCATGAGATTGAAAATCGCTCTGACAACCGACTTCTTTAACTGCCACTCTGTGTGGGCGAACTTGCTGGGACGTGACAGTTGATCCGCCAGAAAATTCAGACTGCCTGGGACATGAGATGACACTAGAAAAATCTGCCTCTTGCGGCACCACAAGAGCAGATTCCACACTTCTAGACAAAGGAGAGAAGACCTTGTACCTCCCTGCCTGATGATATAAGCTACTACTGTCGAATTGACTGACTGTTTCCAAAAGGACATCAAATACATCTGAAAGGGCCTTCTCATCATGGCCGACCAAGGAACCACCTTCTCTATGCTGACCATCAGACCTATCACTCTTAAGAGGAATCTTGCTCTTACCCAAGGCGAGGAAGCAAGAATTTCCATGGCCACCGATAAAGCCTCTATCCTTGGCTCCGAGGGAAAGACTAATCCCCTGGCCAGATTGAAAGAAACGCCTAGATGAGTAAAGATTTGCGACGGAACTAGGCTTGATTTCTCTAGATTCAAAATCCACCCTAGATTGCAAGCCAGACTGCAAACCTCTGGAAGAATACCTTCGAGAATTGAGGAAGACCTTGCTTTTACCAACCAATCGTCTATATAAACATGAAGATGGATAGAACGATGGTGTAAAATTCCTGCCACGGCTGAAACTATGCGGGTAAGAAGGAAGGGAGCCATGGTCAGGCCGAAGGGCATGGCACGAAACTGCCACACACCGATCCTTGTAGACAAACCTCAGGAAATTGGAATACAGGATGAATAAGAACATGGAAGTAAGCGTCCTTTAAATCTATGGAAGACGTCCACATTCCCCGATCCAGACTGGCAATAATCTGGGAAACCGTCTCCATCTTGAACTTTGGGGTGAGAATGTTCTGAATTAACTTCTTCAGGTTTATGATTGGACGCCAACCTCCTGACTTCTTTGGTACTAAAAAGATGGTCGAGTAGTAGCTCGGGTCTACTCCCCAACTGGGAACTTCCTCTATAGCCCTCTTTACAATCATGGCTTCCAACTCCTATTCCAAAGCCCTCAGTTTCTCCGGATTGGAGGGAACTGGAGTCCACACTGGGCAAAAGGAAAGAAGAGGAGGATGACGGATCCATGACGGAGCATAACCCCAACGTATCTGGGATACTAGCCAGGAGTCCTGAATGAGGGCTTGCCATTTCTCCCAAAACAGAGAAAGGCGCCCTCCTACTGGCACGTTGGGAACGCAGCACTGGACTGCTTGCTCCAAAGGGGAGGAAGAAGGGAAGGAATGGGATAAATAAGAGAGATTTGGAATTACCCGGGAACTGTCCAAACCTTCAAACTCTCTTCCCCTGCAAACCTCTAGAAGAAAAACGTCCTCTGGATCTAGAAGCACGGCGAGAAGGAGTCTGACCTCTCCTCGCCCAAGACGAAGGAGACTGCCTCCCTACCGACCTCGAACGATGGGAGGAAATGGAGCCGAATCGATCCTCCTCCAAAGATCGATCCCGCTGATCAGATGATGACAAATTCGAGTTAAGAACGACCCTAGAAGGATAAGCTCCAAAATGATCAGGTTTGAGACTCTTTCTTCTCGGAGAAGAATTAGGGCTTTTAACCGAAGAAACATCTCTTTTACCGGAAGAATTGGACCACGAAACCTGAGCCTGAAGCTTCCTAGAGGCCTTCAAGCGCTCAGATTCCGCCCTAATTAAACTAGGAGCTGACTCTCCAAATAGATCAGTCCCGAAAGGAGACACAACCACAAGATTCTGTTTCAACACCTCAGAAATCCTAACCTCAGAAAGCTTTCTAGACCGACGTTTGGAAGTAATAAATCCTAATGACTTACAAACAGAATTAAGAGAACCCCGGGACAAATCAGCCAAAGAACGAAAGACTGCCACCGGAACTTGTTCACCTCTTTCTTCTGCCTTAAGAACGGCCTCCGACAGCAGAGCAAGATAATTAGATGATTTAATCTGAGACCTACAAACTGACTCCCATTTAAACAGATCGAGGAAAAATCCGACTTAGAAACCTCTTTCAGCTGAGATGATAAAACCTCCCAAGCAGGACCAGACAGAGACTGAGCAGAAGCTACCTTTAAAAAATCCTCCATGGGATCTGAACCGGCGAGTCATACTTGGAAACCAGAGAAAAATCAGAGCTAACCGAGTCAGTAACGAAAAAATCTAACATATCTACCACTAAATTGTCAACAGGAAGCACCTGAGGCGAAGATGAAGAAGGATCAGCAGAAGAAAGAGCGGATACTAAAGAAGGAGGATCCACAGCGAATTCCTCCTTAAGAGGAAGAGAAAGCGAAGAAGCAATCCAACTGAGAGCCATGGACCAGTCTTCCGAAGAGGCCCTAACTGGGAAAAATCTCTTCAGATCCCTGGCCCTGACTGACCTTGGAGCACAAGAAATAGAAGACAGAAGAGGAGGAGAATAAGAAGAAGCTATAAGAATTGAAGAGTCTCCTGAGACCAAAGAATCACCTGCCCTCGAAAACACAGGAGAGGAAGGCCTACTGACCGAATCATGAAAAGAGGAAGCATGCCTGGACACGGAATCTCTACCCACCTCCTGACTAGCCGATGAAGGATGAACCACTACAGAAGCCAAAAATCTAGAAAGAATAGACAAACGAGCAGACACAAATGAACGATCTAATGAAGAATCTCTAACCACTGAAAACAGAGAAAAATCTAACCCTGAATCAACAATTTGAAATTCGAGCTCAGGGGACAGAACCACCGATACAATCGGATCAATATGATCAAAAGATGGAGACGACGCCAGAGAGGAAGGAGTGGAAACTGATTGAACAGAAGCAAAATCCTGATCACACTGATCCTGAGAGGAAGAAGAATGAAGAGTAGAATGAAGACGAGCAAATCCCGGAGGAGGAATGGAAGACTTAAACAGAGGAGAAGAGTTAGAAACATGAGAAGAGGAGAAGTCTTTCGACGATAGACAAGAGGAACGGGAAGAATATCGAGAAAAAACTGGATTAACCACAGCCTCACGAAAACAAGAATTCGCCTGAGAAGATAACTCCATATCAATGAGCCTTGGAGGAAGGAAAGAATCATAAATAGAATCTGCCGAATCCTGTGAAAACCTTTGCAAATTTACTGGACCAGAATCAAAGTTCCTAACATCCCCGAATCTAACTGGGCCTAACGAATCTTGTTCTCTCGTTAAACCGGAAGCTGACTCCCCACAGGAAACGGAAATCGGAATTACATCCAGGTCTGACCGACCCGGAAGTACACTTCTAATACCGGAATCGGAAGTAAACTGACTAGTGTCCACCCCGGAACCGGAAATGCCTCTACCGGAATTCGGAAAATAAAGAGTCCTCAGACTCCGGATATCCGGAATGGCCGGAAGCGCTAAAAGACCCGGAAACGGAAGTAGACACTAAACCTCTAGGACCCGGATGTCCTACATGACCGGAAGACAGACCGGAAGTTACTGAAACGGAAGTGGTAACTGGATCTTGCCGACCCGGATCACCACCCAAACCGGAAGTCCTTCCGGAAACGGAAGCTACCGAAGCCGGAACCGGATCTTGACGACCAGGATGTCTCGCTAAACCGGAAGTCCGGCCGGAAAAAGACTGAGAATCGTAAAACAGAAGTAAACCCGAGTCCAAATGACCCGAGTCTACCACACCGGAACCGGAACTAGCAAGACTAGGTAACGACCTCTCAGCAATGGGCGCTTTCGAGACTACTTTAACCACCGGAACCACCGTTACATTGGCATTCTCATAAGGTCTAGCCTCATGGACGCCGGTTTCAGCCGACGCCACCACGGCTTGAAGGTTATGCCCGTCACCTTCAAGTCTAACGTGGATTTTCTGTGGACGCCGGTTTCAGCCGACGCCACCACGGCTTGAAGGTTATGCCCGTCACCTTCAAGTCTAACGTGGATTTTCTGTGGACGCCGGTTTCAGCCGATGCCACCACGGCTTGAAGCTTATGCCCGCCACTTTCAAGTCTAACGTTGATTTTCTGTGGTGCACCCTCCGAGCACACTTCAAAGAGCTTAGATGCTCTTGTCTTCTGCTTTTTCGGCGATTCCATCACCTGTCTAGAGGTCAGGGGGACCGGCTTCCCCCATTTGCGGGAACGCCTGCTAGCCTTCGCGCTATCCTCGGAGCTTGACGAGCTCTCCTGCCTTTTTGCCTCTTTTATTGCAGAAGAGATCCTTTCATCAAGTGATTTCATCAAAACGGTGGCGAACGACTCAAACCTAGCAAAGAGCGCCATCACGGCGTCCGAATTTCCCGATGAATTTCCCCCCCTCCGTTGCTACCGATAACGGAACAGAGGTTGAAGCAAAGGACACCGCCCTTGTCTTGCTAGCAACGGAGGAAGGGGAAGGACGACCAGAGGGCAGCGTTTGTTTCGACAAATCTTTAAAGTACAATTTTGCAACCGAAATCGGCCACCCTTTACATATCCCACACATATCAGTGGTTGTACAGGTCGTACACTTCACGCAAACGTGGCCGGCGAACTCAATGGCGTGATGACGATCACATTTCGCCAACGTACATTTAGTCCTATCTGATTTCGCTGACTCCTACAAACGAAAAACGTAACAATGAAGCATACCGCTCAAACTTCTCAAACAAGAGACACCCTCAACTCAGTTCTAACGGCGGGAAAATTCAAATTTCCGTACCAGAAACTTTCAAGGGATTTTAAGATAATCCTTATAATGCACTAGAAATAACTTCGTTACAGGCTCTATATATGGACTGGACATTATTATTGATGATGATGATTTAGGATAGGCATAACAATCAAGATACCACGAACTAACACGATCTTCACGAAAACCGGTAATATCTCAAATTCGTCTATAAGTATACCATACAAACACAATTATACTTCCTTAGACGTAACTTAGGGAGGATTGACTTCATATTAGGCATGATATATCCTTAATATAAAGACACAGGTATAGCTATCACAGCGCAAAACACAAAATTTATTTTCAAATATTTTGGCCAACTATTCTGTTTGCAGAATAATTGAAAAGTGAATCTATTTCCTATTCAGGCTCTAATGCGCATGCGCGAGCGTGCATAGCGACAAGCGTCACTATGAGGCGAGTATAGACTGGTGCCAGTCTATACTTGATGATCGGCTGGAGAGGGGACTCAACCAGAAGCCTGGTAGAGGGTCCCTAGGAATAGGAAAAGGCATGGGGAGGTGGGTATGCAGGCATAAAAATCTTATTCTGGTAGCAAAATGCAAATAATTGATTTAGCAAGTAGTGATTGAACGGTAATGGATGTTTTTGTGGTGTAATAACAACACAGATTGTTACCAAATCGGGTACAAGTACACATCAAGTTGGGTACAAACACGACAACAACAATGGGATGTATCTACCAAATCCGGGTACATACACATATGATCGGGTACAAGATTCCTATAAAAGGAGCGCGTAAACAGTGCATCGGCATCCAGACTCAACGGACACTAACCGTTAGCGTCAGGACAATATAGCATCTTACAAGCTTTTTACAAAAATATCTAATACATTAAAGTTGTTCAATGTGCTTGTGCCGGACTGCCAAACGGGACCAGAAAATACTGATCGCATTTTGTAACACTGCATTCTCTATATGATGAAACAAAAAAAGAATTTGTCCAATATAAAGGCACTCCACTCTTGAAAGTCAGTCAGTCAGTGGACATAATGCACTTACTGGGTTCAAATGATGGAGCTGAAGTGAAGAGAAACATGCAAAAGGCAACACCCGGAAATGTGTGTTGGGGGGGGGGGGGGGAACTTGTCTGTACCATGAGAGGGGCAAGGTTGGTGGAGGGCCTGGGAGGGGGTGATCCCCTCCCAAAAGGCAGTTGGGTCAGGAGGTCCGCCCCTGAAAATTTGAAGATTAGATGCTCTGAGTCCAAGCCATTTCCTGCAATCCGAGTGAAACAGCATTGAATCAATTACTGCTCATTATTTTCAGATTGGCATAACCCATTTATTATTTATTATATATATATGAAAATTTCTATGACAAATGGAGGGGGGTGGGTGGGTAAAAGTATTCTCTTGGAGGGTCTTTAACCACTACCCCTGCCACCCCAACCCCCTCTACCCTCAGCTCCACCCACCCAACATGCTCACCCCACCCTATTACGCTGTCACAGGCACTAAACAGATATTCACAGCCAGTGTCATGTAAAATGTTTGCAAAAACATTATCATAGTTATTAGTCATTACTAGATCAGCAACACCACTAAATACAATGAGAGCATGTATTGTTCATTTGATACAGTGCTCTGAGGGTACACGCTGCCACAGTAGAGATTGATATCACTCATTATAATCACTTAGGATAACCCGATTTCACTCTGACTCATTTCATAATCTAGATTGTTCGCGCGGAAATAATAGAAATTAAATGTACCGATTAGGCTAACACTGTTCCCATTCAAGCATACAAATACCGCTGCAAGGCGAAGGCGTGTATTGAAAATGTCAACCACCCCAGTATGAATGATTTCTTTCTAGTTTGCCGAAAGATCTGAGCTTTTTCAGCAGAGCGAGCGTTGTGATTAGCAAATGAGTCATGTTGTCATTCACATGCAATGCATGATAATAACAGCTGAAATCCTGAATACGAGCGATCACTCAAAATGACATTCTAAGAAAATCGTCTGCTATACAGCTATGACAATACTTACCTTGAAATGTACATCCAAGAATAAATATTAAACCGTGAACAATAGAATGAAATCTCGCCGGTCCCATGACTGACCCAGGTGCCAAAACTTCGCTAATTTCTTTACATCCACCATGCTTCGGTTCACCATTGATTATAATCACGGAATGAGCCAAGCGCATCCTTAGCGATGAGGCCTATTCGATGAATCCACATCTTCGACTCGCGATGTCCGCGGGTACTCGGTTCTCACTAATTGGAATCGTCTAGGAAAAACGCGCCGGATAAGTTATTAGGAAAAGAATGTTCAACCGGCGTTTAGGTGTGCGGGTGTGTGTACATATCTCAAAACAAGGACAGTTTTGTCCAATACCGGCGTCATTGATATATTTTTTAATCGGACCACCGCGAGGTCAAAAGTGTCTATTTGTTGCTGAAAGCTGTTGCTGTTGCCTTTTAACCTTTGACCCCCAAATTTTGGCATATATATATAGATGGGACCTCATGGGCACGCGTCCACCTAAGTTTGGAGAAGATCCCTCCAGTAGAACCCCTTATTGAGAATTGTCTATTTTGAAAACAATTTTGCTGAACGTTGTTGCTGGTGTCTTTTAACTATTGACCCCAAAATTTACACAATTATGTCTTTGGGACCCCACGGGCAGGTTTCCAGTATATCCAGAGTTATTAAAAATGTCTTAAGAATAACAAGAATCATATCACATGCTATGTATATATATGTTGAGAATTTAACAAGTTCAGTATATTGAATATAGGTTCCGACAAAGGGCTAAATATTGTTCATATGAACACTATTTAACCCTTTGTCGGAATATATATTCAACATACTGAACTTGTTAAATTCTCAACATATACATACAACATTATAAACACAATCTCCATATTTGAACCTATGCGTTCTTCTATCATATAGACCTTCTATAGCTTTCATTCACAGCATGAGTGGCGGTATGCCGCATACGCTGTGAAAACAAGCATCCTCACTAATATTACACTAGGTACATTTGACAAAACAATGTGACACTATATTTGTCAAGCTATTTCCTCTCGCCACTAGGTTAGCATCCCTCTCCAAGAGAGGAGGCTTTACCTCGTATATCACATAAGTGAATTTGTATACCTCAATCACATCACCTCTAGATCTTCTGGGAAGGCTGAGTTTTCGTAAGGTAATCAGGGACCAACTTTGTGGCCCTCATTTGTACCCCTTTCTGTAGCTTTGTATCCTGCTTGTACCTCGGAGACCAGACTGCATTGCAATGCACTAGGTGGGGTCTAACAAGAGCTATGAACAACCTTTTTAGAGAGTCCCGATCTAAGTACATGTATGATCTTCTTAAGAGACTCAAGATCTCGTTTGCCTTGGTGACCTGGATTTCCATGTCAGCTAAGAACATTGAGTTCACTATTTACATTTACATTTACCCCCAGGTTATTCTCCAGTTTAACAGCTTCCAAGGTCACCTTGCTGCTATCACTGCTCTTCTCATATTTATACTCTGGGTTGCTTCTGCCCGTATGCAGAACTTTGTACTTTGCGGCGTTGAACCCTAGGGGGCATGTATTGGACCAACTTGTGAGGTTGTCACGGTCAAATTGTAGTTTTTCTCGATCACCCTCTGAAGGAATTCGAAGAAGCACTCCATGCTCGTATTATCCCTTGCGTCCGGGGGTGGGGGGTGGGTGGGGGTGTAGATGCACATGTTTGTATGACAAAACTTGACTTTTCAGAAGAAGTTGGGTAAAATAGGCTAATTTCACAGCTCACGATCATAGTCAACATTCAAAATGCAGGTAGATGCCTTCTGAGAGCATCTAGATTTCACAATTTTCTGCGGGAGGACTCCCAGACACCCCCACCCCCTCTGCTGGTCTTGCCCCCCCCCCCCCACCAAATCGGAACGCTGCTTACGCCACTGACGCACACACGGGCATACGACGCACGTGTGCATGCATGTACGCACGCACATAAACCATGGTGTGTGTGTGGGGTGTGTGTGTGGTGTGTGTGTGTGGGGGGGGGGGGGGTGTAGCCTGTGTGACGATGCATAATGCTAGTATGATTTAATGGGTACCTATTTAGAGTATAGGTATTAGGTCAGCGAGTCGAGGACTGGTTCATGGTTTAATATTTATTCTTGGATGTACATTTCAAGGTAAGTATTGTCATAGCTGTATAACAGACGATTTTCTTAGACTGTCATTTTGAGTGATCGCTCGTATTCAGCTGTTATTATGCATTGCATGTGAATGACAACGTGACTCATTTGCTAATCACAACGCTCGCTCTGCTGAAAAAAGCTCAGATCTATTGTACTCTGACTCCATCACGGCTCTGGCAGTATATGTATTTTATTTTATTGACGCACTGGCAACGCGCGGCTTCAATTTCCACATGATAACCAGCCGACAGTCATGCACCCATTAGTTTACTTTGTTGATCAACATCTCCCCGGTCAGGGATCGAGCCACCATACTGCAACTCTGCATGGCATCAGCAACCAGACATCTTTCGCCTGGACCACTGCGCCACGATAAGAATCTTGGGTTAGCAGACCAGCTTTCACATGCCTGATATACTGACACACTGACGATTCATATGGGACTATCTGTGGATGCACCTGCCACGATTCAATCCTCGGCTTTTTAAACCTATTGTACTCTGACTCCATCACGGCTCTGGCAGTATATGTATTTTTATTTTATTGACGCACTGGCAACGTGCGGCTTCAATTTCTATGTGATAACCAGCCGACAGTCATGCACCCATTGGTTTAATTTGTTGATCGCCATCTCCCGGTCGGGGGATCGAACCGCCATACTGCAACCAGACATCTTTCCACTGGACCACCGCGCCAAGACTAAAGTCTGGGTTTAGCCGACCAGTTTACACATGTCTGATATACCGACACACTGACGATTCATATGGAACTATCTGTTAGGCATCCGTCATAGGAAAATGCCTACTATGCCGAAGCGGAGGAGAGACAGTAATACCGATCTCCCATTGAGGACAACGTAATGCGCTGAATTATATATATGTTATATTTGTATAAGGGATGCACGCTGGTTTACGTTGAGACGGCGAACAGGTTTCAATGGAAATGGGTGCAGTCGACCCACTAACTGTGTTATTGTTTTAAACATATTTTATTCTCAATTAATAACAATGTGATTGAGTCACTAGTCAAACTGACTTAGATTCGATTCTTTCCCTAACTGTTAAAACCTTTAGTCGGCACCACGTTGGTTTAGCGTCCTTCTTGTGGAGCTAGACTAGCAATTAGTGTTTAAGTCCAGACATAGAAGGTTTAGGCCTCAAACGTCTTATGCCTACTTAAGTTTAACAAAGGTCGCCTTCCTGACGCATTTGCTCGAGGCCCCGTCTCGAGTCTGACTCATTGAACACCTGCCTCAGGCCAACTGCATGTACATGTTGCCAAGGTGACGAGTACTGAAGCCGAAGAGCAACTTCTAACTACGTGTCTGCGCAACTACAAATAACAAGTACACATATTGATGCAAGGCATCAATGGTAAATAGCGTGCCCGGAGGTTATTATAATTCTGAGAATAAACTCAACTGTTTCATGAAAAAATGAAGTTATATAAAGGCATACAATAAACACAAAAGAAGGAACATTTCTTGCAAAAAGATATGGGCAGTATTAGCTATGGGCTAGGAAAAGCAGCTTATATTTTTGGTCAGTCCAACAATTTTTCCAGGCCAAACTCCTTAACAGAGAGAGAGAGGAACAGACAAAATTAAGAGCAGCCAGTGATGAGAAAATTGCACTACTACTGCATCAACAGAGTGTAACAGATCAAATTTGGGTCATTAGGTATCAACAACTTGTAAAGATAAAGAAATCAACAGAGCTGGCAACCCAGTCAGTAGAAAATCAGCGCAAGACGCAGTACAGACCCTGACACCCATTCAAACATATTAAAGAAAAACTGTAAAGAATATTTTAAACCTAAATCTTGATACCATCTTAAACAGACGTGAAGAGCTTATTACCCGGAAATATATTGATGAAATATACACTGCAATGCTAGTGAAATGCACAAAGCAAGTATATTTTTGATGCAATACAGGACCCTGATCTGTACTGACAGATAACCGTTTCAACAAAGTTAAGTGGCCAGGATAGAACCAATACCGTGAACCTAGTCTTCTCCAACGAAAATGATATAGCAGAAAACATTCTGACTAAAGACCCAGTAGGAAATATCGTGATCTGTTTCATTTAGCTATCATATCTATGTCACCTATTAAACGATATCTTTACTGGAAACAGTGACAAACTATTAAATCAAATACTTTTGCTAGACAAAAAGTCCAAAATTGGCCTCAACCGTTGTAATCATGACGAGCTTGTTGACCATATGTGCAAATGTTAGGGTATTAGCCTGATAGGTCAGGTTCTACCAGTACACGAGGCTAATAATATGGGATATATAGAAATATTTTCACATTACTATAATAAATATTTGGTGGTAGAATTATTACAATATTTCGCACAGCACGAGAACATAGTGAGTTCTACATGGCTTTTTGTTCGAAAACTGGCTACAAGGCATGTAGAGATATTCCGGTACCGAATATAGTACATTATTGGAATTTGACAATAGTGTGCCACTACTAAATTGCATATGACGAAATTACTGTATGGTAAATATTTTTTAAAACCTTTGATACTTTATTAGCGTATTCATATACGTATCTAACCATATGGGTGAAGTTCTGGGGTCGAACCTATTGCAAACAGTGTGGTACAGAAAATCGTTGATCTGACAGAATTTGCGCCAATTTTCGGTATTGTATTGTGTACTATGAAATTACGTTCTGTAGAATTTTTTTAAATTCGGAATACAACTAGCATATTTCCTATAAGTATTTGTGGGTGAAATTCTGGGGGTGAACATATTGCAATGAAAACCATGAATTATCCTAAGTTTGAGCTTATTTACGTTATGCAATTTTTAAATCTCACTACGTCGTAAGCTTATGCCTATACCTATCTAAACACATGGGTGATATTCTGGGCCAAACCCATTATGAGCGATATGTCAGGACATATCGACACCTATCTGAATGTGGTGAATGTGAACTAACCATATTACAATGGGGCCATATGGCGAATATGTAACAACATATTACCAAATTACTTGATGATAGGATCGTGCAAAAGCACAGCTATATGTAAAAAAATTGATTACAAACTGAGATTCTAATACTGAATATAGTAAATTGTTGGCATTTGACAACTGTCCGTGACTACTAAATTGAATATTACGAAATTACTACGTGGTAGAAATCTCAAGATTCATTAGCGTATTCATATCCCTATCTAACCATATGGGTGAAATTATGTAGCCACACATATTGCAGACAGTAGGGTATTGAAAACCACAGATCTGCCAACATTGGAACAAATGTATGTGATGAAATTGCATACTACGAAAATACTTCACGTTCGAATTCTTTTAGATTCCCAATGTAACTAGCATATTCAAACTCTTATACGTCTATGTGAGCGAAGTTCTGGAACCGACTATATTACAGAAAGTAGGGCACCGAAAACCACGAATACACCATCATTTAAGCTAAATTTTGCGTATTAAAATTACTTCATCTAGAATTTGTTAGATTCGGAATATAACTAGCTTATTAAAGCTCAAGTCTATGTGGGGTAAATTATGGGGCTGAACATACTACAGACAATAGGGCACTGAAAACTGTGATGGTTTATTAATACAATGAACCATTCCAGTTTAGCCCATCTCTAGCTAAACTCCGCCCATACCACTCTCGAGCTGGGATCGATGGATTTCTGAACCACTAGATGATAAATTTCAAGAAAACTATACAGGTAAGCCATGGAATATTTTGACACTAAATTGACTGGGTCCTGTTGCTGCCTATGGCAGCAACAGCGGCCAGTCAAATTATTTTCAAAATATTCAACAGCATTTTTATTAAATAACAAAAACATACAATTCGTACAACGTGTCAGATTATTAAGCATTTAAGATGAACTAAATCACGTCAGTCATGACGTCATTATTATGAAGTTATCCTATGCGTCACTTAATTAATTACGACGTCATATGACGTAATATGATGGATAGACAACCTGAAAAGGCCCATTAGCAAGTGGTATTAATTACCCTCGCTCCGTCAGAGGAGGAGTGTATTGTATTCGGGTCTATGTGCGTTCGGGATGGCAAGGGTCTACAATCTATGATTGGCCTTGTTAAAATGTGACCTATAAATACGGGTGCTCTCATAATACAAGTGGTCCATATTGCGTGGACCACGCATTAACAAGTGGTATTAGCCCAGTAATGCTCAATTTGCTCATGCCAATTTCAATAGAGGGATCCATTTCTAGGTATGCCATGCCTATTTCTAGCTAAGCTCCACCCCTTTTTTGCGTGGTGGAATCGATGTCTATATATACGCTGAATAAGGAATTCCCAGACTTCCAATTTCAAGGTAACTATACAGGTAAACTGATGACTATTTTGAAACTAATTTGACTGAGTGCAACGAAAACCATGAATCGGCCTAAATTTGTGCCGAAATTATTTCATGGTAAATAGTTTTAAATCTCACTACTCCGTAAGCGTATGCCTATACCTATCTAACATATGGGTGACATTCTGGGGCCGAACCCATTATGGGCGATATGCCAGGACATACCGACACCTAGCTGAATGTGGTGAATGTGAACCAACCATATTATAATGGGGCCGTACAGCGAATATGTAACTACCTACGATGAGATTACTTGATGGTAGAATTGTGCAAAAGCACTAGCTCATATTGAGTTATATACATCCATATATAAAAAAAATTATTACAAATCGAGAACAGATATTCTGATACCGAATATAGTAAATTGTTGGCATTTGACAACTGTCCGTGGCTACTAAATTGAATATTCCGAAATTACTATGTGGTAGAAAACTCAAGATTCATTAGCGTGTTCATATCGCTATCTAACCTTATCGGTGAAATTATGTGGCCAAACCCATTGCAGACAGGTAATAGTAGGGCATTGAAAACCCGCAGATCTGCCAAAATTGAAACGAATTTACGCGATGAAATCGTATACTACGAAATTACTTCACGGTCAAATTCTTTTAAATTCCCAATATAAGTATCGTATTCAAATCCCTCTACGTCTATGTGAGCGAAGTTTTGGAGCTGACCATATTACATACAGACAGTAGGGCACCGAAAATCACGAAAACCCCAACATTTACGCCAATTTTTGCCTAATAAAATTATTTCATCTAGAATTTGTTAGATTCGGAATATACCTATTATATTAAGGCTCAAGTCTATGTAGGTGAAGTTATGGGGCTAAACATACTACAGACAATAGGGCACTGAAAACTGTGAATCACCGGAGATTTAGCAAATTTTCGGTATGAAATTGTGCACTACGAAATTACTTCATGGTAAAACTTTTTTTTAACCTCAATCCATTAATTCACTAGCGTATTGTTATACCTATCTAACTATATGGTTGAAATTATGTGGCCGAATTTCCTGTAGACCTTCTTAACTTAGCACATGCATAGGCCTACACTTTCAGTTGATTTCTGTATTCAACAATCTGCTACAATATTATTGACAGCAGTTTTGACTGGAAATCTGGAACATTGGTAGTTTATCAATACTGCTACATAATTGCATTGGCCCTACATGGATTTATTCCCACAGATTGATTAAAGACGAAAGGATACTACTGATAATCACACATCCATTATTCATTCGTATCCAGCGAGTTCTCTTTTGATACGAGATCGAGAAATGTATCTCGTATGTAGGGGCCTATTGAGTAGCCATTGACGTAGCGATTTCATGATCCAGTGTTGCTTTTACAGTCTGCTACGGAGATAGACTGGATCCCGGTCTGTCTGGTATCCGAAGTTGAGTCTGTCTAACAGTCTAGTCGTTGTGATAACGTAAGAAGATGACCGGCCATTACATTAGAGGTGTAGTTTCGAAGAAGCCAAGCCTTTATTTTTAGATGGATCCATTATTGTTAGCGAACTCTGTCTACTTTTTCGCCCTCTACAATATTATTATGCATGTTTTTCTTTTGAAATTTAGCACACACATAGTACGCCTCAAGACTGTCTGTAACAAGTCTGTAATTTTTACCCTATCTCGAATGCAACAAATGTGAATCATACTATGATATAATACGGGAAAGGTTAAACAGACATGGTACATCATCGTCGTCCTCATAATTTATTAACCCTGTATTACCTAAATTGAGTCAAGAATATGAAAAAAAATATTTGGTTATTGAGTGCCTATTTGCAGGCCAATAGACGACTGTTTTGAAGAGTTACTATTGGAATGACTGGCTCAATTATCGAGCCAGTCATTTCAGTGGTGAATTTTCAAAAACGATCTCTTGACCTGCAAATTAACATCCTCAAGATCACTGTAGAGGCCTGTTTTGGTGGCCTCCTCATGAAAGGGTTAAATACATTAAGAGAAGATGATAGGCTTACATGGGTAGTCATTGTCGTTGCAATACTTAATACAGGTCTATGATAGCAACAAGTAGGTGGGTAGGGTGGGTCGGGCTACCAGTCAAAGTATTAAAAA
Source organism: Chaetoderma sp. LZ-2023a (assembly GCA_034401795.1). Lineage (NCBI taxonomy): Eukaryota > Metazoa > Mollusca > Caudofoveata > Chaetodermatida > Chaetodermatidae > Chaetoderma > Chaetoderma sp. LZ-2023a. The sequence continues at coordinate 72,734,194 of CM067374.1, forward strand.
GATATTCGTATAGTTGTCTTTATCTGAGATATTGGAATTTCGGTGTTAAACATTCTAAAGGATTTTGTTAGAAAAACCCACAATTCTGCCCAAGTAAGTCGCATCTTGGTGGCAGTTGCTTGAAATGACTTCCATAGGCCTAACGTTAGTCAATCGGTCACTGAATCCGGATGGTATATTAATACATTAATACCGCGCTCATGTTTATATCGATGGATCCCTGAGCTTCTTGACTATCAATTTCCAGAAAACTATACAGGTACGGTGTTGACTATTTTGAAACCAATTTGACTGGGTGCTGTTGCTGCTTGTGGCAGTAACATCGCCCAGTCAAATTAGTTTCAAAATATTCACCAGCATGTTTTGTAAATAGCAGACATACAATTCGTACAACGTGTCAAACTATTAAGCATTTAAGACGGACTAAAGTGAGTCATGACGTCATCCTACACGTCACGTCGTTGATTATGACATCATATGACGTAATATGATCGATAGACAACATGTCCATTAGCAAGTGGTATTAATTACCCTCCCTCCGTCAGAGGACGAGTACATTGTATTCAGGGCAATAATCTATAATTGGCCTTGTTAAAATATGTGACCTATAAATATGGGTGGTCTCGTAATACAAGTGGTCCATATTGTGTGGGCCACGCATTACCAAGTGGTATTAGCCATGTAATGCTCAATTTGCTCATGACAATTTCAATAGAGAGATCCATTTCTACGTATGCCACGCCTATTTCTAGCTAAGTTCCACCCCTTTTTGCGTGTTGGAATCGATGTATATATACGCTGAATAATAAATTCCCAGACTTCCAATTTCAAGGTAACTATACAGGTAAGCTGATGACTATTTTGAAACTAATTTGAGTGGGTGCTTTGAAAGGTTTGCTGCCACGACCACCACCACCATCACTGCATGAAACCTTTGAACAACGACTAGATCGACCACCACTCCTAATTTAGCCGCTCACATTGTTTAGACCACCTCTGCAGGAATGAACGTACTCATCGACAACGCCCTCCTCAGCTCGGACTGCGGAGGAACTAAGAAGAGTGAAACAGAAGAAAGCTGGAATGCATGCAACCTACCCCACAGTGTCGGAAGATGACCAAGTTCAGCAGGCCTGACTGCGACTGGAGCTGCCCGGACAAGACCGGCGTACCCGCCACTGGGGATGAATCAACCAACCACGCTGCTGTTTAAAAGCCATGCACAGGCACCTAGCCATGCTGGAAATTTCCAGCCAGACCTACGCATCACCAAGGAGATGGCTGACCACTCCGAGACTGGCACTACGGACCAATGGACACCCGGCAGGACTGACGAACGCAGGAAGCATCCACCTTCGCGACAGAGCAGGCCCCTTGCTGCTCGACTGCCACTTATGCCAGGGACACGAAGGGACCATGGAGAGAGAGGAGGAACACTTACGTGATGCCCAACTTCAAGGGTTCCCCACCCCTCCCCACCCACCTGGCTGGCATGGGAACTATGGCGACTGCGCGGCCACACGCGTCCTTCTTGGATATCCAAATATGTCCAGGAAATTGCTTAAATATGACTCCTAATACACTCGGCCACAATTTGTACTTTAAAATTACCATGAGTTAAACCTTTATTTCTGGCCATATTTGTTGAAATTTTGAGAAACTATAGTGTAGTACCTGTAGAACATGACTTTTCTGGTTTGAAATGCCAATAGTGCAGGTGAGCGATATAGGTCCCTTGGGCTTCTTGTTTAAGCGTCACAAGGTATGCTGCTTGTTCGAAGTCGTTACATTTTAAAATAAAGTCGTCAATACGTTGAGCCGTCAATCTTGCATAACTTATTTTCTGCTCTGAGCATATTAACAAAATTTCCTCTCCATATGTTGATTATGGGATTTGAGAAACCTATTATTTCCTTAATCAGTCGGCCCATCCTTTAATATAACATAGCGTGCTATACCACAATCTACTATTACATAACGTAGTATAACATTAATACTACATGTGTTGTGTGCGTGTGTGCATGCATGCGTGCGTGCATGCATAAACATGCATGCGCGCGTATACATTTGTCAGCATGTGTGTATGGATATATATGTTCGCGCACATACACGGACCATTCCTATATCTCTGCGTTGCATACCCAGTCACAGTAATAGTCTGGCTCAGTTGAACCACTTTATCTACGATTACATTTCTATTGTCGGACTACAGGGTTTTGTAAATTCACTGCTCTGTCGGACCGGTGGGTTGTCGGACAAAATCATGATCGCCATGCCCCAGTTGGCCTGTTTCCCAATAGTGTTTCGCCTTGGTCCATTGTATCGTCAGTTTTAATTTTGAAGTAGCCTAAACAACCATTTGTAGGTTAGTATTTCAGACTCTTTTCCAATACCCATCCACCCACCACGCCACCACCACGTGGATGCCCATATGTAACTTAGTTTAATGCACAGCAAACAAAGAGCAAACACGCCTATAACGACCATACTAGACCCCTACAGACATTCAAAATGGCCAAAAGATATTAGTTTACTAAAATTAATTTATTGTTGTGAACAACGTTTGGGGACAAAAGATGGTGGTTTTAAATTCTGTTGATATATTGAAACTAATTTGATTGGGAGTTGTTGCTGCCGGCAGCAAGACGCATAGTAAAATTAGTTTCAAAATATTCAACAGCTTATATGTATGACAGTGCAGAAAATTGATGAAATAAAATAGTTTCAGTAGGAGATACCTCTGAGAACATCTAGAATTTTTTTTAATATCTGAAGGGAAGTGACTACCGCCACCACTACCACCACCACCACCATCCACCACCCCCTCCCCATCACACCCACCGCACGCATACTGACAGAAGGGCCACCCCTCTCGGACCAGATTATGTGTGGCGTGATCATTTAAAACCTTTTATACCCTCTCTTACGTTCTTTGCTCCCCGGTCCCTAAAGCAGCTGGTTTAAGAGGTCTCGCTGAATTTTATCTGCTTTTCGCTTTAATGGGTGGTAGTTCATACCGATCAAACATAGCCTCCCCATCCCCTACTAACCCACGCATATGAAAATTGTCCTGTGTCGTTACTGTCAAAATGAGATGTTGTGATTTAGAGATTTTAAGGCGACACAGGTGAGACATAAAACGTACCGAGCTCACTTACGCTAATGCAACTAATAAAATCCTACTCATCACGTGTACTACATCATCGTCCTATTGCACAATCCTCGCCCTCCCACTACGTTCCCCTATCGAGTACCGTGCGTGCATGCCTTTAATGTTTGTGCTAAGTTCACGAAGCTTCATACGAATTAATGAACTGGGACCAGTCAACTTGCGCCAATGAGATTGCTCGATATGAAATCAGTAAGTGGAAAAATTTACACATGTGCGTAAACCAAACTAGCGTTTTTTGTTACCGAAAAACAATCTACACATTTTCCGTTCCTCAGATAACTTGTTTAGAGCAAAACTATTGCAAACTTTTGCAAATGTCTCTTTCCAGTTCAATAGCATCGCGATCGAAGTTGTGTTTGTGATTGTAAATTAAGTCACCAGACGAACTCTCGCCTATCGCGTCAAGTAGGCAGAAATCTGTTTGGCTACCTTCAACCCACTAGCGTAATGTTACTTCACATAGCGAGAAATCACAGGTCTGCAAGTACGGCCTCGAACAGCGTAGCTATGTTAGTGGGCGTATGTTAGTACGATGGTACTACATAGGCATTTACCATTCTAAATAACTGTCGATGTTCAGAAACAGGATCGACTGCCGCCGTTACTGTCACAGGTTCTGTTACAGCCGGTGTAGTCGGTGTCCTGGTAATACAAATGTAATAGTCCCAATTCCCAAGCCTTCACTAGCCATTGATCTATTTAAGTGACACCGCATCATCTAATAAGTGTACAGGCCATTTATTGCGTGTTTCGGTTTGTCACCATAATTGTAACGTATTTGTAATCCTGTAGTTATCTTCTCTTGGTTTTATACCAGAGTGGCGCCCTCTGTTTGTTTGACTAAATAGCTTGTTCGACTTTAGCCTATTTCATTTGGTGTAGTTGTCTGTTCTGTTTGCCATTGATGTCTGTTCTGTTTGTCATTGTTGTCCATTCTATTTGTTGTAGTTGTCTGTTCTATTTGTCGTAGTTGTCTGTTCTGTTTGTCGTAGTTGTCTGTTCTGTTGGTCATAGTTGTCTGTTCTGTTTGGCAAAAATCTATTCTGTTTGACAATAGTCTGTTCTGTTTAACAGTAGTCTGTTCTGTTTGACACATTAGTCTGTTCTGTTTGATAATAGCCTGTTCTGTTTAACAGTAGTCTGTTCTGTTTAGCAATAGTATGTTCTGTTTGACACATTAGTCTGTTCTGTTTGGCATTAGTCTGTTCTATTTGACGGCGTTGCCTGGATTGTTTGGTATTTCTTTCTGATCCATTTGAGATTAGCCTGTTCCATTTGAGTTTTGTATTTTTACGCGGCGACGGCCTTCCATACAAGTGTATACATATATTTTAGAACTACAACTTTAACATAACAAGAAAGAACAGTCTAAGAACGGCACTCGCCATGGTACAGAGATGTGATTAAGATAAATGAGGTCCAAATGACCTTACCGCTCCTACTTGTAATCGGCGCATAGATAAACGCTATAATAGACTAAAGACGCCTTTTAGTCATCGGGGTATAATAATTTAAGTAAAGTTATTGGTGCCTATTAGTGCATAAGAACATATGGATAGTTTGTGAGTTACAGTTGGCACGGTAATAAAGTATTATCACAGCAAGGAATCAGCAGTCATTGATGAGAAGGTTCCTGTATCGAAGAAAGGTCTGGAAGAACTTTAGGTGCCGAAAAAGATGCAGGATTAGCACACGCGTATGATACAGTTTGCATGGCACAAAGTTAATAGATTTGCACAGCACAAGATTATCGGTGCTGCTAGCTCAGATGCGGTGTCGAATGCAATGTTCAACAGTGAAAACGGCTTCAGTTTTACGGTGCAGTCTTAAGCACTTGAAGATAGCACTATACACATGCTCTAGTTCAACCACTTGTCAACGTGGCTCAGATAAGGATTTGCGAGATATCATAACGGCCAGAATGGCTCACAGTTTAGGTTTGAGATGGTAAAGTTCCAAATTGTTGTCTTTTATTGAGGTCTCAAGGCTTCTTCAGAAATTGCGCCACCAGTAAACTCTGATGTGCCTTATAGGAGCTGAAGGGATGGCTGGGAGAACCGTGTTTCTGTTTCTTCTATTACTTTGGTTTATTAGTCACTAAAGAGGGACGGAAAAATTGAGACGGCACCATTTGATGAAGCCGGTTTCTGATCACTGTCACAGGAACTTAGGAAATTACGCTGGTGTAGATTGCCAGAATGGATGCTCTGCGTAGTACTAGGTGATGGCCTTCGGATAATGTTACCGCATCGGACTACCCCCTCGTCCCAACTGAGGAATCGTAGCGGATACAGCTCCTTATATACTATATGGTGAGCAATCAAGGTTACCATCACAGATTTCAACCAATCAACGCACGACCATATTGGAGGAATATCAGGCTGAAAGCACGTGGCCATGACGTCACGATGGCCTTCAGCTTCCAGCCTCATGGAGCATGCGTGATATGGGCATACACCAGTTTAGGAATTAATTTGACAAGATTTTAATTTAATGATATCTCAGCCATTTCTTGTTCTATTTTAAATCTGAAAACGGATTCGTGTTTCTGCACGAATCTTGGTCATGATTTCTCCCAAGATGAAGAATATGGGCCTCGTATGATCGATTTGGGAATATGAGGGATTTTATGTACAAAATATGCCATACCCCACACTGACTATGCAGCATCTAGAATGGTGTGCATGAGTAATGCACGCTCTTACAGAGTTAGTCATTTTTGCATTCCGATTCTTCTAAGGCTATGTACGCCAGCCCACAGGACTGTACCAGGGGGGAGGGGCGTGTGGGTGGTGGGGGAGGGGTGTGCACGTTTGGAGCATATCAACCTGGGCCATTTTGACCTGGCACCAAGCGATCCACGCTACACCTTCCACCTACATGGCACCCGCACACATGTCTGACATTACTGAAGGTATGCAGAAATCAACACCTTGCTATTTTAAGAAGGTATGCGCCATTGAACTAGCATGGATTCCATCTGATGGGCCAGTCACACATCCTTCTCACATACCCAACACAGGCATAACCATGATGGAAATGAAATGTACATGTACAAACTGTAGCCCATGTGGCCCCAAACGCAGAAATTGCGCCAGTACTGCTTTATACTCAGACCACATACATCACCTGGACCATTATAGCTGGTCTGAGTCTGAATGGTGTGCTGTGTGCTCGTTTGAACTCATATGCATGACGTCACATTGGCGTGTTACTATTAATAAAATTAGGAGTGTTTATGACACCATTCACAGACCAGGCCATAGCAGTGTCACTGACACCCTGTCTCTGAGGCGAATTTATATAATCTGTATAGCATGGTAATATCATAAACACCCATCTGTGAATACAGTCTTCGAAATACAGTACGTACATAATAAGTATCACCCACTTAGATAGAACAACACGTTAAACATTGTAATCTGTAACTACAATACAACTCAGAAATAACTTAACCTGTTTCCAAAACAAAAAGAGAAACGTATCTGTTAGTACAATTTTGAACACGACGTAAGAATTCTGCTGAATAATTTGAACCTAATTTGATTGAAAACCATTGGTGCCTTCACTATACGAGAAATAAACACATAACCACCAAAGTAGAAAAGCCCTCCGACGTGGAATGTTGTTTGACAACAACCACACAGTCAATAACATTTCGGGACGCTCGTGTAGGAAGCGTCCCTTGGCCTGGGAGATTATGTTCGGAATCTCGGGTAACTGCACTGGATTTTCCACCCGCAGACCTCAAAGATCCGTGAACCACGCCCTGCTGTGCCAAATGGCGCTATAGCAGGACCAGGCACAGTTCCTCCCTGATCTTCACCAATATCTTCGGTAGAAGAATGGTGGGTGGGTACGCGTAAGCGTGCATCCCTCTCCAGCTTAACGCCAGAGTGTCTGTATCGACGGCATTAGGATCTGTATCGGCGAGACATAAGTCATGATTTGAGCATTTTCCCTTGTGGCGAACAAGTCCACGTTGGGTTTGCCCCAATGCTCGAAGAACTGGAGGGTTGAGAGAGCATTCTGTTGGCAGAATTCTCTGTCTGCTAGACAAAGCATCCGCCAGAATGTTCAATCGCCCAGGAATATGAGCTGCTTTAAAAACAACCAAGTAATTCCTGCACCATTGAATCAAGTGCCAAACTTAGATACATAGTGTGGGTGACTTGGTCTTGCCTTGGCGATTTCTGTATGATACTACTGTCGAGTTGTCCGACCGTATCAATATCGCCTTGCCCCTGACTTTTGGAAGAAACCTTTTCCAATGCCAGTTCCACTGCCATCATATCCAACAGATTGATATGCAGCTGGCTCGCTTGGAGAGTCCATGTGCCCGAGGCCTGGTGTTCTCCCAGGTAGGGCCCCCATCCCTCCAGCGATGCATCCGTGTACACGGACAGCTGGGGGTGGGGTAGGTGCAGCGAAAACTCCTACTAGGAGATTCTGACGCTTTTTCCCACCATACAAGATGCGACATTATTGGCTCCAAAACTGGCACCAGTTTTGACAGGGGTTCTATTCTCTGTTTCCACAGATACATCAGATACAACTAGATAGGTCTTCGCATCCGAGCAGTGTACGGGTATACCTGCTACATGGAGACTATCATGCCCAGCATCTGAAGAAACCGCCTCGCCTGAATGTGGTTTCCCAATCGAAACTCTTGAGGATGGCTAACAGAGACACCACTCTGGGCTCTGACGGGTAAAAAAACCAACCTGCCCTCCTCGAGATCGAATCGCATCCTTAAATAAACGAAATGTTGAGTGGTGTGTCAACTCAGATATCTCCTTGTTGACTATCTAGCCTAGATCTGAAAGCAACTTCAGAGCCAGAGCAGCATCCACCTCTAACCCGGCCGATGATCAGCCAATCGTTTATGTAGGGTGTGAAGCGCCACGTTCTCTTTTCTGAGAAACGCTGTCACCACAAGGACCACTCTGGTGAAAACCCCTTGGAGCTGTCGACAGGCCGAATAGGAGGATTTAAACTCCCATACTAGATTCTGAAACGCAACTCTCAGAAACCTGTGACAACTCCCGTTCATAGGAATGTGGGAACCTGCATCTCTCAGATCAATCGATACACACCACACCCTCTTCCTCAATCCTGCCATTACCGACCTCGGAGTTTCCATCTGAAACCGAGGCATATGGATAAACCAATTCAATGCCCTGAGACTGAGTACGGGTCTCCATCCCCCTGTGCTCTTGGGGACAAGGAACATGTTTGAATAGAAGCCTGGAGTGTTCCGGTTTGCTGGTTTATTGCTCCCTTCAGAAGCAAACCTGACACTTCGTTTTTAATAGCTTCTAACTTGTCTGGTCCCGTTGAACTGGTGACCAGACAGGTGCCAAAGACAGATTCTGTGGTGGAAAGTCCCACCACTCTGGTATGTACCCCTGGGATAACCATCCCAGGACCAGACTGTCTGACGTCACACCTCTCCAAACCTCGACGAAAACGCATGAGCCTTCCACCCATTATAGATGCCTCAACGCCTAATGGGGGTGTCTGGCTCGCGTATCCGCTCCCACCCACCCCCTCTCTTGACGAGAGAGAGAGAACCATATTGGTCTTGGCTTGGCCGGTCTAACTGGCACTGCTGTTCCTGTCACCCAGGTGCGGTCCAGGCAGATGCGAAGGGAGCCCTCATACCCTCGGGTACGATCCGCTCCCTTATGTCCGCACTTTGAGGACTTACCACACCCCTTCCCCTTCCCGCCACTCGGGTGATCAGGAGCAATATTGGGGAGGGTGGAGGCCCCCACAACCTTCTTGGCTTTCTTCACTGAGGCGGCTGAGAAAACCCAGCAGAAAACAGAAGCAGAACTATGCTTTAGGCTTTCACCTTGCTTTTTCTCTGTTTCTTGAAGGTTGCCCGGTCAGTGGCCTGACTACAGTCAGATAAACCGCCAACCGATTCTGCACAATGCTGGCCGTGTCCTCCAAGATGGCTAGCGCCTGGCCACCAAAGATGCTAAGGCCTGTTAGGGGTGTCCCAAGAAGACGCTCCCTGACGGCAGTAGCTGGACGCATATGGTCAAGGACCATCTGCCTCCTGGACATAGTCACATGCGCCTGCACCCTTGCCAATGCGTCCATAGACAGCACCAGTCCGTCATTAACGCACGAAAGCGCCACAGGTGGCACAGGGTGGCCTGCCCCCACTTTAGCCCACACCGACTGAAGAAGACGATAAGAGTGGTTGACAGCACTCAGCGCTGTCCTCACACCACCATCACACAGGGACAGGAGTTCATTATGGTGTACCTGAGCTTTGTCCACCAGTGCCAGGGCGGGGCCACCCGCTCCAGCACTCTGGACACCCAGTACCCAGCGGTCATCCTCGGTGACCGACGGGACAACACCATACCTATCGTATTCCCCCCGTGGAATACGACACCTCGCCCGCACCTCCATGGAGGCCGCAAGAAGCTGGCCCTTGTTCATGCGTTGTTTGCTATAAATAGCATCAAGCAACACCATAAACCATGGATCCAGTCCAACAGACTGGATCAGGGCTGCGGGCAAGATCCCCGTCCTAATCGATGCACCGATGGACGGGGTACATCCTCCTCGGCCGTGGTCGAAACCACAGATGGGTCCACCCTGGCTAGCCAAGCCAGAGCCTCAGACCAATCCGTCTCCGAGGAGGACACCCCCGTGAACACGTCACCCGTTGACATGTTCACGGCCCTACCAGCAATGGCCTCCCGTCTAGGAGCCATTGCTGATATGCCAGGAACTCCGGTACCGTACGGTTCCGCCGCCACCCCATGGAACACACCAGTCCATGGAGTAGGCCTGCACGGAAAACCGTGCGGACCCGTAGCGGTTGAGGAACCGTGGTGAAACACGGGCGCCAATGGCACCCCATGTCTGACCGCCGGCCCAGGCGAGATAGGTGAGTACCATGCCTGGCTGGCCACATCCGTCACTGTGCTGGTTGGCGGCAAACCAACCATCACGGGACCGGTGCCCGGTACCGTAGTGGTCTCAACCACGGGCGGAGCCGCTGCCCTGGCTTGCGCCAGGCCAGACAGATGGAGGACGGTTCCGTCAGGACGGAATCGACCTCCATGCTCCCCACCCGCGGTATCACAGGCCGCAGCACCCTCTCCTCATCGGCCTCCTCATCTTCAGACCCCGAAGAGTCGTCACTAGACAAGGAAAACCGTGGAGCCGTCCTGGCGGACGGCTCCCATGCCTGACGGACCGGCCACCGCTACTGGACCACCCAGAGGTGGCCGCAGAGAGACAGAACCCATCAGGCCGGAGCCCGACGGGACTGCCAGGGGGCCGTATGAAACGGCTCCCTCGGTGGCCAGTACAGAACCCTGTCCAAGGACAGGGTCCGAATCAAACATGCGGAGAGACTGCCCTACAACTTTTGGCAGCAGGGACGACACCAGCGTGGGCAGAACACTATGCAAGACACCTTGCCTAGCCGGACCAAACCACGCCGGCGGTGCCATCTCCGCCACCTCCGGTTGCAGACGTGGAATGCCCCCACAGTCCGAAACGGACGCTCCACGATTTACTTTTGGATGGCCTGACCCCGCGTCAGACCCTGCCAAGTCCTTCTGGCAAGGAACTTAAGCACTATATCGACCGACCACACAGCGCAAACGTTACACCTACTGTCATGACTACACTTAGTACAGTGGAAACAGACATGGTCCTTGCATAGAACCCGTACGATATGTGGCACTCGACACATGATGGCGGGGCTGGCCTGGCCTATAAAAAACCAAACCTACAATAAGCCAGCGGAACGAAACAAAAATAGAAGGTAGACAATTAATTTTCAAATATTTTGACCATAAATTAACTGTCACCCTCCCACACCCCACCCCGCAATGTTACAGCAAAGATCGCATTGACTATGACGACAAGAACGAAGCGGGCAATAATACACCCATACACTGATCCTCAAGGATGTATAACGGAACCAGGAATCATATCGCATAGCATTCGGGGTATATTTACTAATAAATATAAATTTTACTCCTAACGAAGGCCAAAACGATATGTGAAGAAACAACAAAATGTAAACAAACTGCAGTAGCACACGGTAAAACCGCGGACCACACATCTAAATCAAGAATTTTGAAACCACTGATCATTGCAAAAAGATCGTGATAACTCGCAAAACTTGAAAGTTCCAAAGTTTTCCTGGTACCAATTAAAGTACGCAGCACCCAGAATCAGATGCGTGAATTAATGAAACATTTTCTTCAAATAAACATCCAAGAAACACAGGTGTGACGACACCCGCTCAGATCTTACGGAGAATGACGTCAGCCGATAATCGTGTTAAAACACCGATAAACCAACACCTAATTTCATATCTGCCGATCGCCTGTTGGGGATTTAAAGGAAGGCGATCATCTGGCATATTTCGTTGTTAACACACGTCCCAGATTCTTTGGGGTTAGAAATTGGAACATGCGACACAGACGAAATTTTAGAGACCTAAGTCTTTTAACTATGGAATAACATGGAAATATACGACCTGGTTATCATCGGAAGCGTCCATATTAATCCAAAATATCCTTTTGAAAACGCACAAGCTATCACAATTAATCACAGTAAAAAGACTTAGGCTTAAACAATCTTAAGACTTTCCAACTGCAAAAAGCATGTATTCTCTTGTCGCTATGCAAACAAGAATGAGCTCTATGGTAGACGGGTACTCGGCAGTTGGGAGCCGAGTACCCGGTTCCAAGGAGTCGGTAAAGCTTTCTAAGTCTATAGTCCTAGAGCCAGCTGTCAGGGCCAGCTGTATATCAGAAGTAACAGAATGGTGAGTATTGATCGAAGGAGAAACACCATTATGCACTTCTTGTTGGCAAATTGGATCTGGGAAATAAGCATTTAAAAAATGCACCATAGTATGCTTTGGGCCTGACATCGCCATAGAATTATTTTTCTCAAATCGATTTAGTGATTCCTACAACGGTGTGTGGAAAACAAGATTGTGTTTTGCTTTCTTCCTCCGAATGCTGCAGTACTCATCTCATGCAGCCTTTGGATGTAGAGTACCTCTGATTCATGACAATGGCTTTGCTTGATGCAAACTATTGATGAAGTGGAAAAAAGACGAAGAGTCTACCATCCTTAAAGGAGCAGTTCCTCTTATGTTACGGGATCTTACTACTAACTCACAGAAAAATGATGTTGCAGACCGGAAGGCTGGATTTGCAAAGTGCACTATTTTTCCTTTGAACAGAAAGAAAGGTTCTTGATAGTCTGGCAAGGAAAGAGACCAGGACGGCGAACAACTTGCAATTGCTGCAGCAGATGGCAGTTTCCTAGAGATGCTGAAATGGATGCCTTGTGATACTGATAGACCAAAATAAAAAGAAAGAAGAAAGTTGATGTTCCACAAGGAAAGGGCATTACAGGAACAGACTTTGAAACAAACGAAAATATCAGTTCAGATAGAAAGCACGTTGCAAGTATCAATAACCACGGAGTAGTGATGAGCAAGAAAGTGACACTGATGGGATGAGCAACAAGCTGAAGAAAGTAATGGTGAGCCAAACCAGCCAAATATCTAGAGATCTAGACCGACTTCCTGGCAAACTACGAAATACGACTATGTTATTATGTTATATTTGAATATGAAGGTGAAATCCTCGCCGATCAAGTGTTAATAACCACGGGCAATGGGCGTGAAATTAGAGCAATAGAAAGGAATGCACTTACCTGGAAATGGTAAAAAATACTGGACAATCCGCGACGAACTGTTCTATTTGTATAAAAGGCATCAAAGAGAAGTCAGCCACCAAAAACCTCAAACGTGATGTTTTTGTAGTACCATAGCTCAACGGTGGATCTACGCTTACAAACATGTACTGACACCGAGCTAATTTGACAGTTTAGTTTTTGTACTGGACCGTACCATCGGATCCTCTAATTATATTTATTATAGTGATCAGAAGTGTGTCTGGAACTATGACTTGATGTTCTGTAATCCATGTTCCAGAGCCAATACTATGATAAAGTACCATAACTGTACTGTATGATAGAGGTAACAAGTATTGAGGAGCATTCAACTTATTAACTTATGTTTTGTTAATCTAAATATTCAAAATAGCTCATCAGATGTTTTGCTGTTACATTTTTTATTACAAAGTTCAGTTTTGCTATATTATGTGGCTAAAGAGTCTGCTCCATTATGTTGCTGTTCTCAAGCTTGCATTTGTCTCAAGTTACTGTATACCTGGTAAGGTATCAGTAGATTTACAGAGTTACCGTACCTGTTGAGGATTGTATGTTCTTATATTTGCTTTAACCAAAATATCGTGTCAATATGCTACCTCAATTTTAAAAATATATAATTTGCGTTCGCCTCGTTCCCAATGCAGCACAGAATAAGCACAACCACGGCAGCGTTCTGTTAGTCTTGCTGTAGTTCGGATCGACGTACCAGCTAGCTGGATTCGTTCCCTGAACACGCCCTCTGGGTAGAGCTATAAGCGTATATGGGCCTATGAGAGAGATCGCGTTGTACAAACGACTAAGTTCGTGCGCGCACTTAATACTATTTTTTTTGACAGAGTGCATATTTCACGACCATGATAGGATGGCGCTTTTAGTGTACCGAGTAGGTACATTGTAATCCTTTCTAATTATTTGGTCCCGCCGAATCTGGCTTAAATCAAGACCAGAATTCGACGGGCTTCTCCGAATCTGTAAACCATTTCAAAATCGGCTAAGAAATGGCTGAGTTATCCATGGGAACCCCATTTTTGATTATCTTCAAAATATTGCTGTGACGTCGTAACCACGTGTACGCAGAAATTCTAGAATGTTCTAGAACATTCGACTGCGTCATTATTAGCTACGCGCTGATTGGCTAGTACTCGACCGATGATTGGTTGAAACCTGCGCCTATGACGTCACAGGTAGTATAAAAGGAGATGAAATCCAGAACTCGAGAGCATCCTCGGCCTATGTCTTGTATTTTCGTATGCTCATTTTTATCTAGCATACGTGACGGTCTGTTTTAGGTAAAATCATTGTATAGACTTACTTAATTAGGTCACCAATCAAATCTTGTAAGTCCATAGATCACGAAATTGCTATGGACAGGCACACCGGTGACACACACTCTTGGGATGAGACTGTAGTGTTTAATGTTCGCGACGATGGTCGCACGGCCCCACCGGAACGATTGAGTTCCACCGGCCTTATGAGCCGGTCTTTGTTACCCGTAGGGCAGTATCGCACGGGATCCGTAACCCCGAGACCGGAAGCAAACCAGCGTCATCACTCGTCGTGCACATGCGGCGCAGCGAGTCGACACCAGACACCGGAACGTCCCGACACTACCCCGCGAGCTACATTACACTACCTATGGTCATGTTTTTATATTGATTGTATAACAACAATGATATTTACATGGAACTGCTCCTATTCCACACCCACCACCTCACCTCTGTTTTACGGTATATGCTCAGTGCGTAATTGTTTATGGTTTAAAACTGACTGACCGACACACTGACCGAGCAGCAGCAGCAGCAACAACAAAACAACAACAGCATCAGCGATCATCATCAGCAGCAGCAGCAGCAGCATAATCAGCATCATCATCAGCATATCATATTCACGTTAAAATTGCACTATTTTTACTTTAAAAGGGCCAACAACTCTCAGAATCCTATAGTTTATTATTGCCAACACATTTGCCATAATTGACTCAAATGGCGGCACTTACATCAATTCAAATACATACTGTACATGTATACCCTTAGGTATTCTGGACGAATATTTAGAATAGTGGTGATCTTCAGTGACCATGAAATAATCAGCATCTTAAACTTATTTGGTGAAAAATGATACCAATTTAAAAAAACCTTAGTTATACCCATACGACCTCAAAACAAAGTGACAAAAATTAATACACGGTGCCAGCCAGCGCGTGTAAATCGTCTTTTTCAGTTTGTATATTATACGGCGTGCCGTAATTAATCCGAAAAAAGCTGATTACCATCGTTTGCAGATTTAACAAAACCGTTTAAAATGTTTTCTCTATTGAACGCTCAACACAAGGCCGATTCATTCTGGCCAGCCAGCATTCGATTGTCTGGGCAGATGAGCTAACAAGTGATTATGACATTGCTGCGGTGTTACTGGTGCCGCCCCCCCCCCCCCCCCCCCCCCCAGTAACACCGCAGCTATGTCATAATCACTTGTTAGCTCATCTGGCCTAACAAGTGATTATGACATTGCTGCGGTGTTACTGGTGGGAGGGGGGATTGGGCTGTACACGATAAGGACAACTCATAGGCGTTAATCACTGGTGATTCGTCAGCCGAGTGGTATGCACCGTGTGATGAATGTTAAAAGCCGTGCAACAGCTTTCAGTAGTGAAGTTAGGGTGAATCAGGACACACGTACGTTGAATAATTGGACACAAAACATTCAACAGCGGAATGGTTTGTAGATGCGTTTTCGCATATCAATTTAGCGATTCCTATATCTGGAATCGAGTCCTCAGGACTCGAAAATACGCAACAGGACGAAAAATGCTCAAGATCACAGGTGGCCGCTACGTAGAATATAGAACGGCTGCTGGCTTCTTCAATCTCATAGTCTAGCTAGGATTCCATTAACGCGTATGCGCATGTACGCATCAGTATGCCTATGCGTATCCGAATGAGTGATTCCATTTGCACGTATGCGTATGCGTGGGGGGGGGGGGGGGGGGTTCAGAGCGTGTTATTATTATTGTATATGTATTGGATGTGAATATTGTTGGACTACCTGTGTGGAAATGGGCCCTAAGTCCGCAAAAAAGCAAAAAAGTCTCAGCCCATCTCTGGACCAATTGACACGCGTCCAGCAATAATATGTGTGGTTTCGACTTGAAACGTGAAAGCAGACAGAGGTTTTTCAGAAGAAAATTGTTCAAATGTTTTGACAAAATCCGAGAGTCGATGCTACTAAATCGGAAACCATGGACACAATAATAAAGTTCTGGTCAGCAAACGATCTGTTACACAGACCATAGTTACAGTGACAGAATAAGTCACGGTAACGTGCTGTCTAGGTCAGAGCCAGGCTAAATTAGGAACCTTTTTGTTCCTATCGATGTTTGTACGGAACATGACTGGAATAAATTCCCGCGATGTCACGTTTATACTAATACGAGATATGTCCGAAGAACGGAGAGCGCGCGATAACTACAAGACATACATCGTCGGAATAGCAGAATAAGAGATTATCCGCAGCGCCCATAATTACAAGCCACTAAGTCATGCTTATTATATGTCTGTGTAAGTTCGTTCATTACCAAGATAAGCTCAATATTGTGTATGTCTATTTAATGTATGGGTGCATCCGATTATAAGCTTAGCCTTTGATGGGATACCCATTCCGACTCTGTACATAAATAACTTTGAATTTAAATAAATTTCATTTCATGTCATTGCGTATCGTCTGCGCAGGAGGCGGCGTTACAATGCCCCGCTTGGCTTTAGTGAACACACGTGCAAAGCAGAGCCGGATTAAGGTACGGGCTAACGGGACCATAGCCCCGGGGCCCAGAAAATAACGGGCCTCCAAATAAAAAAAATTGTCGCATTTACTCATTTGAACCTGAAATCCACAATGTAAAAGGGTAGTGACGGTGGTGGTGGTCGTGGTGGTGCTAGAAGCAGCCGCAGCAGTAGCAGCATCATTCCCTCCTTGACCAGCCATTTAAGAGGACCCTGCAAGTAATTATCCCCGGGCCTCAAATAGGCATAATCCGGCTATGGCATGATGACACCGCCGAGTATCACTGATTTGCTTGGGCATAGAAGACTTTTGTATCGTGCAATTGAAGATGTAAAGAAAACACTGCACCAGTTACCGAGGGTGATTCTACGTGCTTGCATTGAAAAGTTATCGATGAAAATATTGTAGCGTGGACCGGCCGGACAGGTACGGACTGTCCCAGCTTGGCTGGGTACGGGACGGCTGTTCCCGGTACGTTCTGAGCACTCCCCCTTAGCAGGATAGCGCGCGTGTATAAGGCCATATATTAAGAGAGGTTTCTAAAAATGACTAGGTCCGTAAGATTGCGTAGCGCCCATCAGAGCTTCCCTGACAACACGTGTCAGCGTTGGGAGAGAATGCAGACTAAAATGTACCGAGTGGGTGCATTCAAAACTATAAACCATTTTAAAATCGGTCCAGAAATGGCCGAGTTATCCTTAGTTTTCTGCTTAAATTATGCTCAAAATATTGAAAACGTCATAAGCGCTTCTATGTACTAATTGAATGGGGGAAGGATGTTTATCACGTGATAATGTCCTTGCTCTTCCAGCTCGCACGCTAATTGGCTACAGGTCGCGCGTTGATTGGCTGAGCGTTCCAGGTACATCGTCATGAGGAGTATAAAAGAAGCGAAGAACTGAACAAACAAACAAACAAACAGAATCGAGACCCACACTTCGACTAGAGTAGGTTGTGTGGCCAGAGCAGTACAAGACGTGGGTAACTGCTTACTGACTGTGGTTACCATACAACCGCAGCGGTGACTCTCAGATTTCAGCTTTTAGTCTCTGGCACACAACCGCCACATCTGCATCTAAGTTTTTGTACACTCTCTGGAGGATATCATCCGAGGGCAAATAAATAAACCTAGAAAGAAGAATTAAGCACTCATTTCAAACAACAACAGAGGAGCCTTGCTGGGGATGGGCCTTGCGGCCCCGATGTAAGAACTCGTAGTATGTGGAACAAGTGGTGATCTTTGGTGGACAACTCGTCAGATCTGCTGAAGCACGCCGAAATGTGGTAATCAAACTCCTCACAAAATATTGTGTATAACATTTAACTTTTAGACCACAGTCTAGTTGGACTTTGCCTGGTGTGCCGCACGAGCTATGCGGTGCATCATGTTCTGTGTACACGAAGATGCACATGCATCATCATTATGTAACATTCTACAGAGCCATTTATTACTACAGGGCATCTTTCAACTTCCGTTACAGTACGGAAATCTTTTTCGCCATACTGTTTAAATTAATATGACTATCTAGTAGACATTGTCAACCACAATCGTTCTTCTTCACCATCCTTAAGAGTGAGCCGCATCAACAGTTCACCTTCTGAGATCAGCCCAGCAGCTACAGAATCGAGCCATCTCACGTTCCTCATCCAGAATGTATCATTTACTGTGATCTATGAACCTTTTCCGTACCGATGACTAACAGGTACTTATCAAACTGTATTTTCATATTATTGTATTTTTACATTAATAGGTACTGATGACTAATATGTACCGACCAGTCATCTGAGACTGTATTTTAAAGTTTATCTTTTTATTGTATATATTATCCTTGTTTTGTGCTGATGACTAATCAGCACCACAAGGTCAGGTGACCTTAATTATTGTCAATTCTGTGATAGTTAGTTATGTATATGGCAGCAGCCATCCTAGTTACTTATTTTGTTTACTTTATATAAAATACTAGGACCGCAGTACGCTAGGCTACACTATACAGCAATATCAAACTGCTTCACCCTTTTCCTCCAGCATCACTTTTTCACTGAGGTCACTGTTCAGGTTCTCATTAGGCGAACCTGACATGAGATCGACCAAACCTGGCTATTCTAGCTCGATAGGATAGGTTTAGAAGTAGTTAGGAATGGTCGCTCACTAGGAGTCATTTGTGTAAGCCTCTTTTCTGGATGCAGCGGATATGTAACACCGCACGTCGGCTAGGTGGTATAAATTGGCCAAATACCTTAGGGCTTCCTTATTAAATATGTGAATGAGTGTTTCTTCCTACGTTCCTCCAGCCATAAGGCTTATAATTGTCTGGACCTCCCTCCGAGACGCTGGTGCGATCCGACTCTGGAAACTATTGGGGTTTCCGAGCGGCGAAGACCAAAGTGTCGATTCTGCACACATTCCCACAGTATCGTCGGATACCAGTTAGCATAGATATCCATGCCAAAGTAGGAAGCACTGCGAAAACATTTTATTATTTTAACCAGCCAGCAGTGCATCTCTGGGCATATTTGTAACATAACCCTAATGACAGGTAAAATGTTAGTCCCCGAGAGCAGATCCTACATGATCTGTCCTCATCACGCCAGGTGACGGACAGGACACAGACCTCCCTCTAACTCCTCACAGTGACTGGGTGCGGTCTTGGAACCCACTATGTCCTCATGGGAAGGTCACTATAGTTGGATATCCGTCTCCTTATCCCCACCGTAAATATATATGCACTTTTCAAATGCTTTTGTAAATACATCTTACCCTGGTGATGTATGTGGTTGTGGTGCAGTCATTAACAGGATTGTCATATGATTCACGAGCTGCCACACCGTGACATGTCTGCTCACTGTTTCTCTGAGGGAATTGCTCTGTAAGGTGACCATATGGAAACTGAACATTTCCGCCAGTCAGGCATGTATTAAAAAGACAGGTAGAACTACTTGCCATTTGCAGCCAAAGCATGGAATATGGACCTAACAACTAAAGGTTAGTTTAGGGAATTAGCAGAAGGACCGCATAAATAAAGTGGCAACTACCAATACAGTATCTTTAATCTACATAAGATGATGGTGTCTGAATTCTCAGGAAGTCACCCACCCCATCTTCACGTAATTCAGCGTGCATCACAATTGCATACCGTTTAACTAGGTTAACCGCACTACATACTTAGCATATGTTTAAATAAGAGAGTGGCCTTTTTTGCCAGCTCTCTTTCCCCGCTTTGGCGTTGAAGGCATTTTCCTGTGACGGAGGCCTGTGCGAGGCACTTTCCTCTCGCAACAATAATATTTTGTTAGGGGTATAACGATTTATATTAAACCACCCAAGTGACCACGCTTGGGACTCTCCCTTGCAGGGCTACCTCGTGGGTTTCGAGATCAGCGAGGTACCTCTGACGAGCCCACGTTAAACAAGACACCAACTTAGTTCCATGTACTATATTTTCTCTCTTTTACTAGCAAACGAGTAGTATTGTTTGTTTTAATTATATCATTTTTATTAATTATGTCTAACTCCCAAATTGAGTAATGGACCGTCATTCCGGTGACACAAACAGCCGGGATGAGATGGTGTGGTTCAATTTTGGCGACAATGGTCGCACGGCCCGACTGGAACCTTATTGTTCCACCGGCTCTAGAAGTCGGTGTTTGTACATTCCGCAAAGTCGTGAAAGCTCTCCGCCACCCCGAGAACCGACGCTAACCAGCTCGTCCGCACGCCATGCACATGTGGTGCAGTGGAGCAAAATATTCGGACGGACCGCCGCGTACCCACCCCGGAGGCTACAATATGTATTCCACTATGCACTAAGTGACCCCATGAGCTTGATGTTTGACCATTTGATCGTAACCTAAAAGATTTTCTACTCACTCATAATATGAATGTATGTGCCAAATCGGGTGATTCTACCTCATAGGGTTCCGGATATGCCTCTGACCGACCGACCGACCGACCGACCGACCGACCGACAGATAGACAGACAGACAGCACCACAATACTCCCCACTGGCATTCGGCGGCGTGAGTAAATAGACTGGTTCATACTATATGGCTAATAATTGCAATCAGTTCTTCACAATCACGAGACTATATAAGTGTATATGTCCTATATACCTTTGCTAGCATCATAGCATGCACGTGGATATGGTGAGACAGAAATTCATCATATTCTGCAACAGGCTCCAATGGAGAGATCCGAGATGTCACTCAAGTATAGGACGTCATAATCAGCTACGTCACATGTAGGCTGACATTACGATCAAAATGCATAATGAATGACGTATCTAGGTCGGCAATCGTCATGCGCATTGAATAGTCAGTCAGTTGTACGAATTGTATGTATTTGTTAGTAATGATTCAGTTGAATATTTTGATACTATAGGCAGCAACAGCACCCAGTCAAATTAGTTGGGTAGAGCTTATCTAGAAATGGGTAGGCATAACTAGAACTGGATCCCTCCATTGCGCTAGGTACTTGGCTGCCAATATATGTAGAATCAATCGATTGGTTGGCACCTCTAAATGGCAGACCAAACATCGAAAGTAGTTGTACAGCAGTGTAGGCCCTACGCTAGTAACTGTACATTACCGTAATTCAGTGGTCATCGCCGTAACCCGGTTTTGCAAAGCGAGATCGACATGATCAATGCTATCGCTATATTGTCGATTTGTTCATATAGATTAGCATTACACATGCACGGCGTTTTGACTTCTCGTGTTCAATGAGTATTTCGCTAGCAAACTGTCAGTCATTGAAAGCATTACCGCTGGGACGGAGTGGTACTTTAGAGTGCAGGAAGTAGAAACGGAGCTTTAGGAATGATGTAAGTCCGGTTGGTTTTAATTTCATATATATATATTTCGCATACATTCCACGTTTCATAAAAGTTTGTTCTTACGCGTATGGCCTGATGAAGAAAGCTAGTTAAAATAAACTAAGCTAAAGTTCGGATACGTTATCAAGGTACCCCGATTGCCCGGATTACATATCCGAACGCCCGGGCGTATAATCGGATAACGGTATCACGTGGTACAAATTCTACTCTATTATTCCCGCTGCTAGACTCACAGGCAGCCCCTCTCCCAATATAAAAATAGAAGCGTGGCTTCTTCGCGAGATACGAATGTCCCTCTCCGTGACGGATATAAG
This sequence comes from Chaetoderma sp. LZ-2023a, assembly GCA_034401795.1. Taxonomy (NCBI): domain Eukaryota; kingdom Metazoa; phylum Mollusca; class Caudofoveata; order Chaetodermatida; family Chaetodermatidae; genus Chaetoderma; species Chaetoderma sp. LZ-2023a. The sequence continues at coordinate 72,756,030 of CM067374.1, forward strand.
GGACGTAAGACATTCACAGACATATGGCCGTTGATTGGTCAGCCTGAAAAGGGCTTTCCCGGATAATGACGTAATTTTCTTCTTCTTTTAGAAATAAGCAGCCTATGAAGGAACACCCTAAATTTGATAAACGGACCATATTGACAACACTAAGAATTATATCTAATTCTATATGACACACCGCGCATGTGAATAGTCAACAACGTGTACAGTGGTCGATTCAGTGGGTGGGGTGCCCTGGGTGGAAGAGCACGTTATAAGATTTGCTGCAACGTATCGTGTCGCGGCGCTCCTAATTATTGGAGGGAACAACATCATGACATACAGTACAGCTCACAAATAACTTTATTCATACTTTTGAATGTTTTGAACATAATCGAAATGGAAGTTATTGCTGCTTAAGGCAGTAATAGCTTCCAATCCACTTATGTTCAAAATATTCAACAGAACATTTCTTAGATCGTGTTTAAATATATATATATATATATATATATATATATATATATATATATATATATATATATATATATATATATATATATATATATATATATATATATATATATATATATATATATATATATATATATATATATATATGCTCCTGCGGCATTGATGAACACACCTTTATAAAATCTAAAGGGGTAGGTATTCTATGGGTCAGTCTCGATATCAGTAAGGATCCCGATTTTCAATTCACTCCCCTGCTGTTTTTAGAAGGGTGGGCCACCTATATATTTTTATAATTGCTACTCCTCCGTGACGAACAGATATTAATAAACCTTGAGGGGCTATTCTAGCGGTAATTATTTACCTCATAAGAAGACAATTTTCGATTCACTCCATGATGTGGTTTAGAAGGGCGCTAGCCCATACATTTTAAAATCGTTATACAAGTTGTAGTTATAGAATGTTCCGGATCTAAGCTCGTTTTTTGTAGCTGTTGTCTACAGACACTAACATGGTTACCTGCCTTTTCAGAATCATAACATTTAAATAAAATTTCAGGACAGCTTTAGAGATTCTAAAGTATTTTATATCTGATAGTATGATTGTATGCTTTCACTTACCTGTAAATGTAGTACATTAGGACAACGGTTAAACGCAAATTCGACCCGGTGACTTACGGTAAGGTTATCAGTTGGGCAACGGTAACTATGTCGACAAAAACAGTTACTAAAACGCAAATGTAAATGTGCTCATTTAGACCATGATCATTGGTGACTGGATGGAGACTGCTTATCATAAACACAATCGCTTGGATAATGGTAACCCACCTATCGAGCAACCATTTAACAATAAATGTAACTATTTGGACAACCACATATTGACCCAGGATACCGAGTCGTGTATGCTCACCCTTTTGCAACTAGTCCGTAAAAAGAATCATTCTGACCACGACCAAATGACTGCAATACTTTACAGAAAAATAATCGTTGTAAATTGTCGTACGGTATAACGATGTCGAGAAAGAAGGATTGCAGGCTATCTCTAGAATAGATAAGAGACAGGATTTATGCCAAGATCCCTGGACCTCAGGACCCTGGAATCAATGGGTGAATCCAATCTGTCACTCAAGTATATGACGTCATAATTAATTACGTCACATGTAGGCTGACGACACAATCAAAATGCGTAACGTATAATGTAGCTAAGTCCGTGGTGAATTTTTAAAAGTTCGTCATGTGTACGAATTGTATGACTTTACTACATAATAACAATTCTGGTGAATACATGGAAAAACAGCATTCAGTCAAATTAGTTTCAAAATATTCAATAGCTTACCTGTATATATTATTCTGGAAATTGAGATTCAGGCAGTTCGTGGTTCGATCGATCTCGACCCGGGCAAAGCGTGAGTGGAGCTTAGCTAGAGACGGACAGGGCATAGCTCAAAGTGGATTCATCCATTTTCTTTTTTTAATCATTGGGGCGGATGAGTTACTGACTATTCAGTCATAGTATAATATATAACAGCCCGACCATTGCAAATAAATGTCATTAAAGGGAGAAACTCGCTTCCCTGAATTTCCATTCCATTATTCACTATGTATGATCACTGTATTCTACGGCTGTATCAGCAGAAACATCCTAGAAACTGTAAGCAGTCCTTCTTCGCTTTTGACCACTTATCCTAAGCCAAATTCCCGGGCTTCCAGAGTAGTCCAGTCAAATTAGGGTTTGACCTAACACTAATTGCAACAGTAAGGAAACGACTTTTTATTTTGTCTATTTAGGTCTTAGAAATGATGTATAAAAATCTAATAAAATCTTTTTTGAGTGAAAAACTGTTTTCTACAGTCACTTGCAGTGCTTAGTTCTCAGTATCATTGAATTCAAAAATTAGATTGATGCCACAAGATGGCTGCAATCGAGTATAATATGACACATATCTCGAGAACGGTTCATTGACTACATAAATGTATTACGAGTAAATGGAAACATGCCCTCCACCCCATCTACAGAAAAAGTATGTCTTCTACACCACATGGCCACTCTATGATGTCACAACTCAACAGCTGACACTGAAATCCGACGCTTGCAAAATATTTCTGCATTCACCCACCACTAATTGCAACAGTAATGAAACCACGGTTATTGTGTGTATTTATATCTTAGAGATGGTGTATAAAAAATCTAATACAATTTTTTTGAGTGGAACATGTTAAATTAAGAATGGCTGCCAATATGGCATATATCTCGAGAACGGTTCGTATTGGACCACATAAATGCCTTACGAGTAGATAGAAACATGTCTTCAATCTACCAAAAAATGATGTCTTCTGCACCACCTGACCACTCGATGACGTCACAATCCAACAGTTGACGATGAAGGTCGATGTTTGCAAACCATCTCTACATTCAGTTGCAGTGCTTAGTTCTCAGTATCATCCAAGTCATCATTTGCCATGTTTTGACAAATACCATTGCATCCAGAACAAGCCGCCAAACAATCAGGTCCATGACAACTGTACCTGCAGCAAATAGTTCCACAGCCTGATTTCCGGGTTGTTGTCGGTAATGGGAAGGACTAGCCGACCCGGGACCAGTAAATGCCGTCTATCAGGTTGTACTACAGTTACCCCCAACAGATGGCAGTAAGAATGCACAAGCGAAGAAAAGTCTAAGGGATGATTAACTTCTTCTGCGCATGCGCCGGGCCATCGTAATAAACTGGTTTTCTTCATAGATAAGGACAGGGCAACAATCACATGATGCCACTGACTTGGTGGACGAATTCTTCGTCCCATAGCAGTCTATGATCACAATGCCACTGGTAGTGTTTGACACTGTTGGAAAGTCCAGGATAGAATTTATGAGGATATTCTTGAAAAAGGCAGCCGAGGATAACGCATATGGCCCAACTACCGAAAGAGCCAAAGAGAATCCAGCAATATTAGATCCTTCTTTGCAGAACTGAGCTCTGCCATTACAATCCCAGCTAGATGGCAACTGTTTGTGTGTGGAGATTTCAACTCCAAGCTAGGTAAACTAGGAATTGTGGACAAAAGTTCAGGACTTGGCTTATGCATGAGATCGTATGGAGAGGGCACACACAACAACAATGGAATTGCACCGGTGGCATTCCTTAGTTCCAACAGTCTATTTGCCACAAATACGGTTTTCAAACACCAATGCCATCACCGGACATCATGGACTGGACACATTGCTGATCGCAAAGGCCTAAAAGGTTCTAAGGTCTTCAACCAAATAAACTTCATGCTATGCAAGACAGAAGCAAAACCCCTGCTTCAGAATGCTCGTTCCTATGGAGGCACATACTTTAATTCTGACCATAAGCCAGTCATTACACGCCTTCAGATGAACGATCTCTACCTAATATATAAACGCCATACCAGGCAAGAGAGTAGAGTCACCTACAACCTACCCCAGCTCATCAGCGACACTGAGACTCAAATGTCATACAAAAAGGCCCTCAGGGAGCAGATATCTAACATCGACGTCAGCTCCGATCCAAACGAAGCCCTAACGAACATATTGAAATCTATGGAATCATCAGCTACCAGCACCCTAGGCGTTCTTAAAAACAACCAAACTAGGTATACTGAGGACCCTCTAGTAGTAAAACTGCCAGCAGAGCAGAAAGCGTTATGGCTGCACATTTATCAAAGTGGCCAAAGTAAAGACCGCACCAAACTACGCTAGGAGTGCAATAACATTCTGCTCCACATTAGCGAATGCTTAAAAGATCTTGCTATTCATCAAACAGACTCCCTAACAGATAAAATCACTGCCATGGATGATTGTCACAAAATGTTTCGAGCAGCCCGATCCCTGAGAGTTACTGACTACACACCACCACTCACTGTACACAACTCTAAAGGATACTTTATCGGTACTGACCAGGGAAAAGCCGAGGTGATTCGAGAATGGTTCAAGAAACAGTTCACTGACAACGATGATGAGCCCTTGCACCCGTTCTCAGGAGACCCCAGGCCATTATTAACACTAATTAAAACAGAAGTTGAGAAGGCACTTAAAGCCCTGAAAAATGGACGTGCATCTGGACCTGATTGCATGAGAAATGATCTATTCATATATGCAAATGACATTATCCCAAAACCGATCACGCATCTAATCAAATCAGATTGTATGCACCACCCATCGACGCTGTAGGCTAAGGCACCATTATCGTACTACCCAAGCCCAAGAAGCAGTCACCTGGTCCCCAGCCAATCTGCGGCCCATTGTGCTCCTGAACAAGATCGATGACTTCACCAAGTCAAGTTAAAGTGGCTTCAAACGTGGACGCAGCTGCGCAGACATTGTATTGGTTAAACGCATGCTTGTGTCGGTAGTTCTTCTTCTTCTTTTCGATCACTGGTATCCCACTTGGAGAGCCGTTCTCAAGATGAAATCTGTGGTTTTCTGCAGTTCTTCCACAGGCCCATACAGCTTTTTAAGAAAAGAGGTTGACAAAGACCAGATCTCTTCTCTCAGCAGCTGATACGTACTGCAACATTGAAGTATGTGCTCTGTGGTCTGTTCTGCTTCTCCACAAGGACGAGCGGGCGATGTCGTAAGGTGGAACCGCCTGTACATGTGTTGGTTTAGTCTGTTGTGTCCAGTTCTGAGACGAAAAATGGTCATTTGCTCTGGCCTCGAGAGATGATGGTAGGCATCTTCTGATTGAGGTGTTCTATAGAGTGACTTGATGATAGTCTTCATCTCTGTATGGGTAACCATGTGATCTGTCTGATTCTCTTCTGCACCCACCTTTGGCATCCTGTCTGCTTCCTCATTTCCTTGAACTCCACAGTGTGAGGTGATCCACTGTAGTGCTATCCGAAAGCATTTGATGGTTTGTAGTGCTTCTTCAAGTTGTGGCAGCTTACCTTTGGTGATAGCCTCAAGGACGGAGCGGGCATCAGATAAAAAGACAATCTTGGTCTGCTGTTCTGCTGATGGTATTAGCTGCATGAACCAGTGCTTCGACTTCAGCTCTGTAGTTTGTGCAGTGTTTGCCTGTCGGTATTACAGCTGACTCACGTTGTCCGTTTGGATACTGTATGTGCAGTCCGGCACCTCCGCTCCTAATTGCATCTTTGGCTGATCCATCTGTGTAGATCCTTATCCATGTCTCGTGAGGGTACATTTCTTCCAGCATGGCTAGGGTCAGGGCCTTCTTGCTCACATCACTGTGTTCATCTTTGGTTGTGAGATGAGGTACTGTAGTGCGAATATCTATGCTCTCTAGTTTGTTTTCCCAGGGTGGAGGATCAAGGGTGTGGTTTGGGTCTTCTATTTGTGCTGGCAACATTTCTTGGTGTTTCCTTTGAAGTGCTTTTGTCTCTTTCAGAAAACTTGATCTTTTAAGTCTTCCTGATGGCAGCTGTGCTTGCCTGATCTTCATCGGGAAGGACACTTTATTGGGACTGACCAGGGAAAAGACGAGGCGATCCGAGAATGGTTCAAGGAACAGTTCACTGACAACGCTGATGAGCCATTGCACCCATTAAAACAGCAAAAGTTCAGAGGGCACTTAAAGCCCTGAAAAATAGACGTGCATCTGGACCTGATGGCATGGGCAATGAACTATTCAAATATGCAAGTGACATTATCTCAAAACCGATCACGCACCTAATCAATTCAGCGTTTATGCACCACCTTCCCATCGATGCTGTAGGCCAAGGCACCCTTATCGCACTACCAAAGCCCAAGAAGCCACCTGGCCCACCAGCCAATATGTGACCCATTGTGCTCCTCAACAGCATACGGAAAATCCTATCCAATGTTACTCTATGCCGCATCTGAGACAAGATCGATGACTTCACCGGATCATGTCAAAGTGCCTTCAAACGTGGATGCAGCTGCGCAGACATTGTATGGGCTCAACGCATGCTTGTGTCGGTAGTCATTTCCAAACACTGGGATTTCCACAAAATGGGCATTGACATGTCACGAGCCTTCGACACAATTAAACACTCAAGGATCCTAGATGTACTATGCCAGGCCAGTTGCAATGAAGATGAGCTATGACTAGTGAGACTACTGCTTGCAGACACCAAGCTGAGAGTACGAGTCAAGTCAGTGAAGTCTGTAGAGTTTGAGACATCAATCGGCTCATCACAGTGAGATGGTCTATCACCGGTGCTTTTCACCTGTTACCTTGATGCTGCATTGAAATCCATCAGCATCTTAGGCATGCCCTTAGCCAATCAGGAGTCAGCAGTCCGAGAGGAGGAGCTTCAGCAGTATCTGAGCAAGAGAACTAGCCGATTGATGGCGTGGCTATGTTCGTATGTATGATGTATGATTACTGCATACTGCGGCTGTAGTAGTAGAAACATCCTACAGCTGCAATCAGTCCTTCTTCGCTTTTGCCGACTGTGTCTTGTCCTCAGCCGAAACCCTTAGCCTCCTCAGGTCCATTCTTGACTTGAGTGTACTGTGACCTGCTTTCTTGAGGTCACCTCGTAGCACGCGTAGCAAATTTATGCAATGCCGTCCTCTCCTGGCTTTGTATTTGCTGGCTCTGAGTAGGGCGAATTCCAAGGCTCTCTGTGCTGGTGTCTCTTCTGGCATCCTTATCACATGGCCAAACATGGATCATCTTTGCTGAGCGAATTTTACAGACAATGGCGACGTATTGCTCATCTCCTCTCGCATTGCTGACTCCTGATTGGCTAAGGACATGCCTAAGATGCTGACCATTTGTCAAAAGACAATGAGATGCAGAACCGACTAGTATAAAAGAAGTCGATTCTGTCAGACACGATAATGAAGGAAATCTCTGCCATCAGATTTAGAGCTGACAGCTCGATAACGATTCCAGTCTTTTCCAGTTCCCATTCAACTGTGGTACCACTAGCGTGATTTCACCATGGAACTTTCTACCTTCCGACTGCTCACAGTGATCAACATTTACACAGCCACCAACACTCGATCTTCAGCAGTTTTTGGAGACCACTAAAGGAACAGCGGACAAATTAACATCCTAAATTATCCGCGCACCCCAGGACACTTCGCCTCTCCCTGAGCGATGTGAAGACCTCGTGCCCGGAACTTCACACTTCTGCTTGCTGTGAAAGAAAGGACTGAACCTGTGTGATCTTCGCGTACAAAATGCAAACTTTTGTGCCCGTTCGTGGACACCACTTTGCCATTTACTTCCTGCGAAAGGAAAAAACAAACTCTGAATCCGGTACTTGTCTCCGACTGAGTTCCACCCTTGTGCCTGTTCCGTGCCTCCGCTTTGAGGACATTGTGATGGAATACCCTGCTAACTCCAATGCCCCTCTTCAGAAAAAACAGATTAAGCGACCCTATTTTGACCACGCTTTCGCTACTGAGATCCTTGCACTCACCACCGTAGTCAAGTACATTCTAGCAGCACGAGCCATGCCATCTACAGCCCCACCCGCTTTGGAGACTATGCACCTCCAGCACTCTAGCTCACTTAGGTGCCATTGTACCATTTAAGGCACTCAAGCTACCATCACTATCCTTAGCCCCTGCCTTTATGCCAGAAGGCATACAACTGCCTTTAGTAGAATCCTGCACCCATCTTTGTAGTGCCTCTGGAACTGCCCTAGAAGTTGCAGGAACTGCCAACTTCACGGTCCAGATAGAAGATCTTTGATTTATCCAACGAATCATCATAGCCAAGATCGCAAACGACGCGCTGCTTGACATTGATCTTTTAATGCGAAACTATAGTACATTGTTCCCACCAAGAATTAGAAATTGACAGACACCATGTCTCCCTCAGTAAATGTTCCACCCTTCATAACACCTGTGCACTTATTCTCTCTAGCACCACACTCTTGACCTGGTGAAGAAGAAATTCTTTGGGTTTCTGAATTGAACACCCATCTCCGAACATCTGATGCCCTTTTGGAACCTGACAAAGATTTTACTCAAACCGCTGAAATTGCTTGTCCATGAGAAGTAATTAGCTCTGTAACCCTGACTGCACCCGATGTAGAGTTTTCAATACTTCAACTCGGACCATCGCTTTGGACGCTGGCCAAATATGTGGCCGAATTTTCGAGATTTAACCATTCATGATGATTGCCATCTTCAAACTGAGTTTTGCCACCAAGAAGAAACTAACACTCTCTTTCTCCAGCCATGATTTAGACCTGGATGAAACCCATCTAGTGCATCATCATATCGACACAGGAGCTTACCGCCCTGTTAAAGAACCTGTCCTCTGCCTCCCTATACATAAAGAACAAGAAGCACACAAACAGATGACAAAGATGCTGCGCCCCGGCATTATACAACTTTCCACCTCACCTTGGGCCAGCCATATTATTCTAGCAAGCAAGAAAGACGGTGGCACTTTCGGCTTCTGTATCGACTATAGATGCCTAGACGACTGCAGTGTCAAGGATGCCTACCCTCTTTCATAGATAGACCATGCCCTAGACTCCATCCCAGCACCTCATCACTGCATGGTTCAGCACCATTGACTTGGCCAGCAGATACTGGCAGGTAGAAATGGATGACCGCGACACAGAAATGACTGTTTTTGTCTGCCGCGGCAGTCTTTTTCAATTTCGGAAAATGCCCTATGGGCTTTGCAATGCTTCTGGAACATTCGAACATCTGATGGAATAAGTACTCTGCAAGATGCCATGAAAAGTCAGCTATTTCAAGAACCCAGCTGCCTCTTGCATATTATAAAAACGTGAACTACGCCCTTTCATCCACATAGTGACGGAATGATAGAGAGATTTAACAGGACTCTTGCAACTATGTTGACCAAAGAAACACAGCATCATTGCAGCAACTGGGATCTACACCTTCCATTTGTGATGATGGCGTACTGTACCACTGTTCATTCTAGCCCTGGATTTACACCTGCACACATTGATGTGCGCTTCTGTGATGGCATAACCACTGATGATAACCTGACTCAGCTTCACCATTTGATCTGTTCCTGCGCTGTCGAGATGATGAGAATCGCTGACCCTCACAGCTTTCACTATGGTATTTAAGCAAGCGTGCCAGCCTTCCACTCCTGAAACCTCTCGTACAATCACACCCTCTGTTCCCACTGAGACTTCTTGCAATTCGTCTCATACACCTTTTATGTGAATCTCAAAACCCTTGGACCAGTTGCTGGTGCCCCCATAAAGCAAGCTGCATTTTCTACCGGGGAACCGCAACCATCATCTTCCCAGATCACATCCCGAAAGCGTCCATTTTCTAGCATTGACTAAGCAACACCGAGTCTACTAGGCTGCGACCTCACATTTTCCACTTCGAGACACCTCGATTAATGCTCTCTAGCGAACTATAAATATGTACAATTGTTTAAAAACATATCATATCATGTTATCATTGTTCAGGGGCCGCTCATCTCCAGGTCTCAGGGGGATTGGAGATGAGCCTCTATTTCTATTAATTGTGTTAGTGTCCATTACCAAATAAAAGGCGAAAACAATATTATATGATTGCTGATCATCATAAAACAAAACAAATATATAAAACCCTGGATGGCAGCACGAGCGCACATGCGAAGAAAAGTCTAAGGGATGATTAACCTCTTCTGCACATGTGCCGGGCCACTATGAGTACCCCCATAATAAATAGGTTTTCTTCATAGCGGAAGACATGTCCACGTTTATGCAATGCCACTGACACAGTGGACATTTTTAGGATGTATGTACTGTTTTTGCAATATTTCTTTCTCGTATTGTGGTCTATGACCACAATGCCAACAGGAGTGTTTGATGCTGTTGGAAATCCCTATATTTCCGCTTTTAAAGGATAGCATTTATGAGAATATTTTGGAAAAAGGCAGCCAAGAAGCTGATCCCGAATGCAACATACACTTTTTTTAGCCACGCCATCAATTGGCTAGCTCTCTCGCTCAAATACTACTGGAGCTCCTGCTCTTGCACTGCTGACCCTGATTTTCTAAGGGCATGCCTAAGACAATGGCCATTCGTCAAAAGATAATAAGATGCAGAGCTGTCTAGTATGGAAGGAGTCGATTCTGCCAAATACAATATGACGGAAACGTCCTCCGTCATATTTAGCGCTGACAGCTTGATAACAATTCCAGTCGGCAGTCTTTTCTGGTTCCCAAATTGTTCCACCTCTCCCTGTGCCACGTGAACATCCCGTGCACTGAACTTCGCACTTCCACTCGATGCCAAAGAAAGGACTGAATCTGTGTGACCTTCACATACGAATTTGCGTACGTTCGCCTACTGCCATCTACCTCCCACAGAAAGAAAAGAACAAATTATGAATCTGGTACTCACCTCTGACCGAGTTCCACCCTTGCGCCCATTCTGTGCCGAGGGAATGCGACTTCTTCAGTGCTTCATCCTGCCTCAGACCTTTCTCACCTAAGAAGTTACGTGATCATCTCCACGTCATTGTGATCTCCGACCGCTGAGGACTCAGCTACCATGTGACTTTCTGAATTGGAAATATACATGCCAAGGCTGGTTCGAAGCCAGCAACATCCGCAATAGCAAAACCTAGACCCAGCTTTTGCAGGAAAACTATGGCAAACTATTTTTGCTGTCTGCGCTAGGACTTTGAAGACCTCTGTTAAATCTTAAATGCAATGACTACCGCAGCTTTCTAATTTACAGATTTTACCACCTTAAGCGTGTCCACTATTATTGCAGCTTATTCCCACTTAAGGATTGCTCGAAGAGATCATCGCCTGTCTCTGCCGCCAAATTTGGATGACTATCTCATCTTCCGCTAGATGTGAAGACATACATTAGTGTCGTGAATGATGTCACTTTACACTCCTTAGTAAGACATCTGCCTTAGCTGCCAAATTTGTGGGTGGCTCCCTCCACTCTTTGTGCAGCGTGAAGACATATAATAGTGCTGTGATCGAAGATGCTTATTTTTCCGCCAAAAAGGCAATCCTTTGTGGAAAGGTTAGGTCCATTGCACTGCACTTCGAACTTAGAGTTAACACCCGAAAGACAGCCTCTCATCACTCGAACAGGCCCTAATGCCTCCTGAGCGACAACCCGAGTTAGGACGACGTACCTCCCAATGACGAGGATGCGAATTCCTCCTTTCGCCACCCAATCTGCACACTTTCCGGCTGATGGAAAATACTGCACATGAGGCCTCTAAAAGAACTTGGTTAAGAGCCATCTCACGACCTCTCTCTCCCTCCTCTCCTCCATCACCACATTAGCGCCCCGAGAGAGGATCACCTAAAAAGTAGTCCCCCCTCCCCACCCCGTTCGTGAGAAGGACCCGCTGACCTGGGAGGACACCTGGACTGTGTGACTCATCGGGAAGTGCCAGCCACCAACCAGCAAGAAAGCGCACCGCCGCCATGCCGATGGCAGCTCCTAACCCCGACCGCATGATTCTGAACAATAGCGAGGAAAAAACCAGTGCACTCCATACCGAGAGCGTCCCGGCAACCCATCAACAACATCTGAAAACACCATGCCATGTCGCGAATGCTCAACCAGACCCATTCGTGCCCAAGAAAATGGCTCGCCACTCCGGCCAGCAAACATTTGTGGCACAGCCCTGTAGAAGGGTCCATGGACAGCATCGCAAGCCCCGAAGAATGTGACTGAGAGACGCCAGGAAGGATTACTGGCTGTGGGAGACCTCCGACTGACTGGCCAGGCCATGCTGGATCAGTGACCAGCCAAAGACCCGGAGCTCGGGGACTACCATGATGACAGCTTTCGCGACGACCGCATGCCAGATCTCTGATGAGACCATGCCCGCCTCAACAGCCGGTGTGTGCGTGCGTGCGTGCGTGCGTGCGTGCGTGCGTGCGTGCGTGCGTGCGTGCGTGCGTGCGTGCGTGCGTGCGTGTGTGTGTGATTGTCACTGGACAGCGGCCACCCGGGCACACTGGTGCATCTCACTCCTTCGAGAAAGGACTGCGGAGCAGCGACCACGTCCACGTATACTCGTGTCATTATTCCTTAAGAAAATTTCCAGCCGCATTCCTCGGTATTTCCCTTCTACTGTTGGACCTGATGGAACACTCAAAGGCTGTGGTACTTCCCGTCGCAGATGTTGGTGGCAACATGTTTGGGTGGATGGCTATTTTGCTGATGATAACAAGCTCCTGGAATCTCCGATGCCTCATCATGTCAAGATGGTCATTTCTCGATGCTCTATGCAAAATGACCATAACCTTCTCATCAACCGCTATAACCTCATCCTTTGATGATTGTGCACCCCCGAATATTTTGGTGTGTACACGGGATAACTTGTCACTGATGAGCTCCAGCCCGACAGCTTTACCTATTTCAATCAATCAATCAATCAATCAATCAATCAATCAATCAATCAATCAATCAAGTTTATCCTCGTGAAAACACTACAGTGCTATAGAGAAGCTATGTACGATATTTCTAATTACAAATACCCTGAACATTTTATCGCACCCAAGAAAAGCATTACAAAAAGGAAATTTTTGTAGACGTTCTTCCATAGCCTGATTGAATTGACACTGGTAAATTTGAGCTGCTCCTATCTTTGGTTCAGTGCAGAATTAGATAACATGTTTGTTTCCTCCAGCAAGATGCATGAGGCGAATAATCAGGTCGATGTCGTCCCAAACCAGCACTGCTTGACAGGTTCTTGAGACATTCACTGCCGCTTGCACAATTAATAGGTCAGCGTCCCGTGCGACATAGGCAACCTATGATAGCCGACTAGTTTTCCGCCCTAAAACAAGGAACTTTTATTACTTCTCTTTGGTTGAGAGACCTTTTCTTATTCAATTGAATTGTCATGGATGGATTGAATATGACTTTGCAGCCCTTGTACCCTGCGCTGCGCCGATGCGTACTGTCCTTCCTTGAAGGTCCTGCCTAGTACCTGCCAAATACGACCACTGCTTGACAATAGTACTTTGTCACATAGTTGCTATAGTCCTGCATTATCTTGCGTGTCGCCCGCCTGCCAAAAAATACAGCGGAGAAGAGCACCTCAATCAAGTACATATTTAAAATTCAGTACTGGTTGGAGACGACACCGACCTGTTTACTCTCCTTATAATTCCTGCTAGAGGAAACAAGCATGGCACCTACCTCCTCCCTGATCCAAGGAAAGGAGCAGCTCTCAAATGTATCAGTGTCAATTCAATCACGCATGTATACTAGGGAAGAACGTCTACAAAAACATCCTTTTTGTAGATGTTTCCCTCGCGTGCGATAAAATATCCAGGCTATTTGGAATAGGCAAAGCTGTCGGTCTGAAGCTCATCAGTGACAAAAAGTTATTCCATGTCCCGGCCAAAATATTCTGAAGTGCGCAATCATCGAAGGTCAAGGTCATAGCAGCTGGTGGGAAGGCCATGGTCATTTTGCATAGAGCATCGCGGAATGACCATCTTCAAACAACGAGGCATCAGCTTCCAGGGGCTTGTTACCATCAGCAAAAATGCCACCCACCCAAACATGTTTCCACCAACATCTGCGACGAGGAATTATCACAGCCTCCGAGTGTTCCGTCAGATCCAACAGTGAAATGGAAATACCTTGGAGGCCGAAGAATGCGGCTGGACAATTTCTGAAGGAATAATGACACGAGTAGGCCTCAGTTGTTTCTCGAACTAGTGAGATGCACCCGCAAGTCAGGCTATAGAACTATGTCTTCATGGACTTGATTGCTCGTCAGCTTGTTCTGGATCCAGAGGTACTTGTCAAAACATGTCAAATGATGACTTCGATGATAATGACATCTATCTAAACACTGCCAGTGAATGTAGAAATGGCTTGTAAACGTCGAACTTCAGTGTCAAATAGTTGGGTTGTGCCGTCATAGATTGGCCATGGGGTGCTGAAGACATAATTAGTTGGTAGATTGAGGACATGTTTGCAACTACTCGTAATACAGTTATATGGTTTTAAATTAACCATTCTCGAGATAAAGGCCATATTATACTCGATTGGCGGCCATCTTGGCTGTCATCTTGAATTCAATATGTTCCACTCAAAAGATTTTATTAGCTATTTTATACATCATTTCTAAGACCTAAATACAGAAATTAAAAGTGGCTTCATTAGTGTTGCAATTAGTGGTGGATGAATATAGAAATGGTTTGTAATCAACGAACATAAGTGTCAACTGTTGGGTTGTGATACCATAGAGTGGTCAGAGAGGGCAGGAGACATAATTTTTCGGTAGATTCGATGCACGCCTCTATATACTCGTAATACACTTATGTCATCTAATATCCACCGTTCTTGAGATATATGCCATATTATACTCCATTAGCGGCCATATTGGCAGCCATCTTGAATTCAACATGTTCCATTCAAAAATTTTATTAGATTTTCTTATATATCACCTAGGGGACCCTACTGAACAGATGCTAGATGGTTTACTTTCTGTTGCAACTATAGTGGTAGGTGACGTACGTTTTGTCAAATTTGCGTTATTTTGAGTGGACCACAAGTCCATTCTTGATCTGAGTGTACCGAGTCATTTTCTTGATGTCACCTCGCAGCACGCTTAACAGATTTCCGCAATGACGTCCTCTATGTTAACCATGGATAGCTGCTGATAAGCTGCCTAACTTGTAGATTCATCCGCCTTATTAGCACGATGCCCACCCACCTCAGCCCAACTAATCGCCAGTCAATCCAATAAATGGATGAATTTATCTACATTTCTAATTTGCTATACAAGCTTTATAAGTTTTTGAATTTTGTGTGTTTTTTTGCCTGGGGATGTTGCTATAGAATGTTTATAAATTGGACAACATAGATAAGCAATTCAGACACCCTCGTAACGGAATGTTTGATATTCGTTACTGAGCTACGTCATTTTACTTGTGACATCCGGTAACATGTGACGTATCTGATTATGACGTGACATAGTTGGGTGGCAGATCGGATTCCTCTATTGACTGGTTCCAAAATACTCAAGAAGATTAAACCATATCCCGCTGGTATTGGAACCATGTTTGCAAAGAACGTGGTTGTAAGGCCTCTATAGGCCCCTATATCACTATCTGCCGACGCAGAATGGTATGGTTTAAGTGCACACTAATCAAGTATGTATAAGCTTTCTGTAGCAATACCACATCGCCAGACAGCGATTGTATTTGTAGACAAATGAAACGATAACCTCTCATGGCTGACTGACCAGATAGAACCCTCTTCATTATCCACGCGTCTAAGCTGATATACACGAAGATTGATGGCCGTCTCTCAGAGTCTGAGTTCGCTAATCAAGACAAATGACCAGCAAGAACTTCCAGAACACGAGGTTCGACCACAGCAATATATTCATTGCACGGAATCTTCAGGTTTGTGCTATTATTGCTGCTGCTGCTGCTGCTGCTGCTGCTGCTGCTGCTGCTGTTGTTGTTGTTGTTGGTTGTTGTAACTTGTTTCTGCTGTTGCTGCCGCCGCCACCGTCGGTGTCGTTGCTGCTGCTGCTGATGATGCTGCTGCTGTTTTTTCTACTAGCTATTTCTACAACTAGTTTCTGCTGTTGCTGCCGCCGCCGCCGTCGTCGTTGTCGTTGTTGTTGCTGCTGGCTGCTGTTGTTGCTACAATTTATATATACGGAGAGTTATTTGAACAAGCATAGAAGGGTTATACCGTTTACTTGAATATCAGGAAACTGGTTAATGCTGGTTTTAAGGTAACTTAAGACTCAATACGACACAATGATAATCGCATCCGCTAAGATTCTGTTAATTATGTTGATAACAAGTTGATTAAAATTACGTGTCACTTTAATTGTCAACGACAGACAGTTAAATTATAGAGTTAATATCATGTTCAACAAGCATGATGAAATTATGAGGGAAATAATGTGAATGTAAACTAACAGTTTCCAATGTCCTCTGGCATCTGCTGCACGGCTAGAAATTAACATTTTAACTCTTTCACGAAGTCGGCCTCTGGAGTGGTCTTGGGGAATATCCATTTGTAGGTCAAGAGAAGACTTTTTTTTTTTTATTTACCACTAGGTTGACTGTCTCGATAACCATAAATGGATATTCAATAAGTAAATATTTTAATTTTTTCAACAAATTTACTAAGTCATTATAGGGTTAATGGTGATCCATACGGATCAATACAGCAGAAAATTCAAAGATCCCTCACATTTTGTACTGATACGTACGTAGGCCGACCGTAGTACTGCACTGCACAGAAAATAACATTTATCGAGCCAGTCATTCCAGCTGTAGATTGTCAAAAATAGTCTTCTCTTGGCCTGCAAATGGACATTTCTCAAGAGCACTGTCGGGGACATTTTGGTCGACTTGACCATTAAAGGGTAAAAACACAAAAGATTTCACCAGCTGGTTGATGAAGTACGGTAAGCAGTAAATCCTGTTTGAATTGTGTCTTACAACTATTCCTTTACCCACAGAAACACAGTGATCCGGGCCAGTTACTGTGCTAAAGCAGTGATCCGTTACTGATCCGTATGCGAAAAAGGTCTACGGATGACGGGGATCAGTGGTTAATTTCTAGCCCTGCTACTGAGAAGGAAGAGATTGAAACCGGACACAATTCTACGACGTTTGTACGCACCTTTTACGGACAACCGCATCTGGAGTGCACAAATATTTGCCTCGAATTAGGCAAAGTTTTAAAGATCACGGCTTGATATCGCAATATTTGCTATTTAGCGATGACACAGCCGATCACGAATTTCATGTGAGGAGTTAGAGGTAAATTGGCAAACAACGAAATTGCTGTTAAAATAGGACTGGAAGGTGCGTGCGTGCGTGCGTGTGTGTGTTTGCGACTGTTTCGTCTGTTAAGCGTACATATTTAGAAAAGCCCCACATATTTTGCAACAGAAGTGTCTTGAACTCCACGAGAGCTCCTTGCACCAACCTTTAACAGCTCACAAAAAGAATGATGACTATATTTAGGAGTTCAATTAAGCGTGAAGTTATTGCTCACGCTGAAGGCTGGGTTGAGTCTGTCGGTCGGTCTGTCAGTCGGTCGGCTGGCGTGTTAATCTGTCGGTCATCCGCTATGTCTGTTTGTCTGTCTGTCTCTCTGTCCCCAGTATATCTCCTGAATGCAGGAAAGTAGATTCACAAAATTTGGTACATAGTCATATGGCTGCAGGCGAAATAAACTTTGAGATCAATAGATCAAATATCTAGGTCATTAAATTAATAAGTGCATCCCGGAATACATATTTTTGGCCATATGTCTGTGATGCAAAATATTTAGGCCATATAGTCCAGGAGCTAAAGCTAGGTCAGAATCGTGACGTAGCACACCCAGTATTCGGAAGGTCTGACACTTGCTGTGGCTTGGGGGACATGTCCCACACATTTTAAGCCCTGTTGTACAAACAAATTGTGGTAGCACTAATTAGTTATCCTGATTTCTTTGCATAGGGGGTCTAGGCTTTGGCTGTATCCACAGTGCACAACGATATAAGCATGATCGTGTCATAACTCAAAGTAATATCGTATTAGATTCACCATATATGATATTTAGACGGATATCGACCTAACATATATCCAACATACATTTTGCATGCATATACCAAAGGCGAGGGTGAAATGTGAAGGTTATATTTTATGTATGTATACTAACTCCATCATAGAATCTGTATATCCAGCTGTACCACTGTTGACAAAGCACCCAGGTAATGGTGGTTGGAATGAGACAGATGGATGTGGTGGTAATCGATGCAGAAAAACAAATTAAAATGAATACTACACCTCACATCGCTCTCATTGTCATTGTCTACATATAATTCAAATTATTCCTGTAACACTTGTTCCGGGGTAATTTTGTAATTTGACATCACAAGTAAACTGAAAGTTTAATTCACTCATTTTCTCAAATACAAATCGTTTTTTGAAAAGCAAATAAGAATGCAAGTGGCATTTTATGAATTTGTATTCATGAGAAAGGTTGTTAATACATGCCTTGATTAATAAAGCCTAGTATTGATTTAATATATATGCACACACACTAATTACATTTGCGAAATAATTACAAGCGCTATATAACTAGCAATTAAGCAAATATGGACAGTGATAGTTGTGACGAGGAAGTAGCGTTTCATCTTCTCCCAGCAAAGCGTATCAAAACGACACAATGGACTCGCTGTATTATTTGTCAAGCACATAGTAGCGAAACTGTTAGCAATGCCACTGAAGTCGGCATCTCAAAGTTCATAGAGGCTTTCCAACACCGGGAGGATGACGTTTATGAAAGACTTAACTCAAATATTGATCAATTAAAACAACTGGATATCGTGTGGCATAGAAACTGTTATGCTAAATACACAAGCAAGCACAATATTAACTTTGCGAAAAGACGATCCATGACACCACCAACTCCTATGCCTATTGATAAACAAAGTCCAGAAGAATCGACAAGTTTGGCTAGAGCAGCAAGATCGAGATCATCCCCGATAAACTGGGCAATGTGTATGTTTTGCCAAAAGAAAACTCACAAGAAAGTCAAGAAATTATTCTCAGTTTCTACATTTTCCGCATGCCAAAACATACAAATTGCAGCAGAGAAAATGGCTGATACAGAAATGCTTACCAATATAAGAGGCGTAGATTTAATCGCTTCAGAAGCCAAATATCATGAAATATGCCGTGCACAGTATGTATCAATGCGCAATGTGATGTATAAATCATACCAAGAAACTGTGAATGAGGATTCGTTCTCCCAATCATTCTCGGAGCTGGTAGCAGAGATAGAGTCTGCACTTGTGTCAGGAAAAGCTTACAGCATGACATATTTGTTGAGTCGATTCAAGTTTTATCTAAAGAATAATGGTGTGACTGCTGACAACTACCGCTCCCAAAGACTGAAAAGCCGATTACAAAACTACTTTCAGGATTCAATCGTTTTTCACCAGCAGCTAAACCCTTCCAAACCCGAGCTTGTTTATTCCAGTGATATATCTTTAGAAGATGTTATTAATGCAGCTGCCAATGCAGCTTGTGGTAGATCAGCGTATACTGATAGGCCACATGGCTCAACTGATACTACTAGCAATGATGTTCACACGTTGTTCCATGCAGCGCAGATTTTGAAGGGAGATTTGGAGGATTGTGAGGGGATCACCATTAAACCAGTTGATGTTGACAATCTGACACTCGCAAAAGCAACGGAAATTATTCCCCAAAGCCTCTACTGGCTGCTGCGGTGGGTTACCACGAATGCAGATTTAGCACCAGAGCAGTTTGGTAATGTTAGATCAGAATGTGCTAATGAAGGTTATGAGAGGCATGTAATGATGATATGCCAAGACATAGCGCATTGTGTATCACACGGGAGAAAGAAAATGCCAAAACACATAAGCCTCGCTATGACAATGAGGCAACTTACAGGTTCCAAACAAGTTGTCACCATTCTGAATCGTATGGGTCATAGCGTTTCCTATGATGATATTGAGGTAGTTTACACTAGTATGGCGCTTGAAGTATTAGCTCAATCAACACGGTATGGAGTTGTAATACCAACAAACATTGTTCCAAACTCGTTCGTTCAAGTAGCAGCTGATAACAATGATATACTTGAAGAAACCTTAGACGGTAAACAGACAACTCACTCAACGACAATGGTGATGTTCCAACGAATGCAATTTGGCCCAAGACCAGAGCGTGTCATACATGCTGAACCACTCAGTCAGGAGAAGGGCTTTGACAGCACCAGGTACTGAAAGCAGAATTCTTGATTGTGGGGTGTTTGGTAGAAGACCAGTTGTGACCGCGTTCATAGACACTGTCAAGAAGGATTGGTACCAATGTGATAGCTCAATCCAGGAACAGGCATTAGTCATGGATCTTGCATGGGCCATCGTTCGAATGTGTCCAATAACATTGTTTGCGGTAGATCTTGTACCCATGATGACCACAGAAACACAAACAGTCCCTAGTTGGAGTGGATTTAATGCACTTGTATCATGTGCTAACGCACCTTTTACACAAATCGGTTACTGTCCAATGATTTCCGGATCACCAACTGAATTCAATACGGTGTATACGGTCATGAAACAAGTTCAAAGAATGATGACAACACTAGGACAGAATGACTCGGTCATTACATTCGACTTGGCCATATATGTCAAGGCAAAGGCGATACAGTGGCGATATAAAGAAGAGTTTAGTGACACTGTGATCAGACTGGGGGGATTCCACATTGCGCTAAACTACTTAGCTGTTATTGGAAAGATGTTTGATGACTCTGGCTTAGAAGATCTCCTCATAGAGGCCAACACATATGGTAGCAGCACGGCTGCTGCTCTACTTAAAGGGAAGTCATATAATCGAGGAGTGAGGGCTCACAAATTGGTTATGGAAGCGCTGCTACGATTACAATGGCAGTCTTTTTCCAAATGGGTTCAACAAAATGGACAACATGAAGACCACATTACTCCAACAGAATTGGAGAGTCTGGATGAGAAAATTAAGATGTGCCGAAGCAGCATTGACGACTTAGACGCACTGCAAGAAAATTTCAAAGAGGTGTGTATGTACGTGAATAAATTGCAACAGCTGTTCAAATCCTTTAAAGTTGAGTCAAGCTCGAAATCACACCTGTTCGCATTTTGGAACTCATATATTCACATGGTAGAGCTGCTGCTTGGATTCATAAGAGCTGAGAGAACTAGAGATTGGCAGGCACACCTATCTGTTACTGCTGCTATGGCGCCATATTTCTACAGCATGGACAGAACCAATTATGCAAGATGGCTGCCAATATATCTTGCGGACATGAAGATGCTTCCAAGTACACATCCCCATGTACATGAACAATTCTTGAATGGAAATCATTCCGTAAGTCGCTCAGACCATCCATTCAATCAAGTGTGGACAGATATGGCCTTAGAGCAATCGATTAATTTGGATTCCAAAAAGCGAGGTGGTATTATTGGAATAACACAAAAGCCAGGAGTTCTGGAGAAGTGGTTTTTAACTAGCCACGAGAGGGCAGCCATAACAACGGTCACAAAGCAAATGTGTGGGTTACAAGATAGTCACATGTTTGGAGTACATAAGGAAATGGGGACTAATCGAATGAACAGGGATGAAACCGATGTGCAGAAGATACTTTCGATGTTCTCATCAGATATAATGACCAATCCCTTTAATATTGCGGAAAACGACGACAGCGAGTGTCTTCCGCTTGTAAACATTGCAACTGGCGTGGTATTGCCTAGTGAAATCGCCAAGAGACTTGTTTCCGCCTGTGACATTGGTAAGGAGATTATGGAAAATGTTGTTCAGGAGCGGCTGGACACTAACACGAGAAGCTTTTGGGACACGTTGCCACACTTAAAACTTAAAACATTTGCCAGCCTAGCACTGAAGAAAAAACTCAAAACAAATGATGAAAAAATTCACAATGTGAGATCTGACCGCGAACTATTTGGTCGATTAATTATTGCCGCAAGGACCAGAGATGTTGATTTAAAACTAGTGATGACCTATGAACTGTCTGCTGTTCCACTATCATTGTCACATACGGATGGGACTCTAAGAAAGAATGTGAAAAGTGTTTTGTTAAGTGAACTAGAAAAGGAAGTAAATGTTGATGGACGGCTTCCACCTGTTGACAAGACAGGCGCAACAGCTTCTGTAGTAGATGGCATGGCAATTGTGCAAATGGTTAAAACTGGAGGTACGTCTACATTTGGAGAATTGGCTGATAAATACTGGCACATCTTTACAGTTCCACTGAATCCAGAAGACTGCAACAGAGTAGATATAGTTTTTGACAGATATGATAGACTGGAATCTCTCAAAGCGGAAGAGCGGCTAAAACGTGGGTCATCAACAGCATTGGAAGTAAAGATTGCTGGAGAAAATACTCCAGTTCCAAAGCAATGGGCCAAGTACATCAGCAATCCAAGCAACAAAAGTAACCTGGTTGCATTTCTCAGCAAGCGGTGGCGTGATACTGGTCCAAATATGCTATCTGCCGACAATTGCGTCATTCTTGCTGGTGGCTTTAACGATGGAATGGATGTTGTTGTCATTTCAGCGAACAATTCGTCGTATTTGGAAGAACTTCGATCAGATCACGAGGAAGCAGATACGCGTATGATGTTGCACGCGCTACACGCTTCAAAAGACCACATGCGTGTTGTTATACAGTCTCCTGATACAGACGTGGCAGTACTTAGTATATATACGTATCGTTCGCTTCACTGTTCTGAACTATGGTTCCGTACGGGCACAAAGGACAAATTGCGATACATACCAATACATACAGTTGCTCAAGTACTGGGCCCAGCTATCTGTCTGTCTTTGCCTGGGTTTCATTCTCTTACAGGTTGTGATAGCACTAGTGCATTATTTGGAGTCGCTAAGAGAAAAGCATTCAATCTCTTAAAGTCATCTGAATGTCATCAGCTTAGCTTAGCCCAACTCGGCGAACATGTTGACTTATCACCGAATACTGCAATTCTATGTCAGAAATTTGTCTGTGAGTTGTATACCACCAGGGATGTGGGAAAGACAGCTGATGAAACCCGTTATTGGCTCTTTTGTCAAAAGAGACAAAGAAATGAAAATCTTCCACCTACATCGAATAGTCTAAAGCATCACACCGAAAGGGCCAATTTTCAAGCTCTTGTTTGGAGACGTTCATTGCAAGCTGTTCAGAATCTTCCATCTCCAAATGGACATGGCTGGAGTATAGTGGATGGTCTACTCAAGCCTGTTCTAATGTCAAAGGATCCTGCTCCATTTGGATTAATTGAACTCACATCATGTAGATATCAAAAGTCTGCCTGCAAAAGAACAGATCTCTGTCAATGCAAGGCTAACAATCTACTCTGCACTGAAGCATGCCTTTGTATGGGAGGTGAAATGTGTGACAATGCTCAGCATATAATTGTCGAAGATGACTCTGACACGGATGAGTAACATTCTCTCATTTGCTCACGTGATAAATATGTCCTGCCAGCTTGTGTAGACATGCACTGCATGTCAGTTAAAAGTTTAATTATGAAAAATGTAGAAAACATGGGCATTGTTATAGCTAAGGTATTGCTAGTCACAAGAAGACCTAAGTGCCCCCAATATGTACAAAGCAACATACGGGTGTCTTAAACGAGGTTGATTATGTATAAATCTGCGATATACGATCACTCCTTTCCATTTTGGTTAAGATTGTATTGATATAACATGCGCTTAAGTTTGTGAAAAATTTACCATTGTGAAAATTGTTTGAGAGCTACATTCAACACCTATTGTAAATGGGCTTCTCACGGGTTAGTGATACCACAATTTTCTTGTACAACACGGCTCAGAATATACCCAAGACATTGGTCTAGCATAATATAGAGACAAACCTTCTGAATACTGGGTGTGCTACGAAACCATTCTTCTAGACCCCTTTTGAAAATTGGCTCCCGGACTAATATTTCTGAACCAAAATTAGGTTGGGTAGTACAGATATTTCACCTGACAGTGTGCGTATGCCCATTTGGGGGGTATTAGGCACAACGAAATATTTCTCGTGTTTAATTAGACCGATATACTGCGTGTAAATGTGTTAAAATGTTTCCGGCCAGCAGACTAACTACGATTGATTCAACTAATCGCTCAATATGTGTTGAGTTGGAGAAATGTATATGTTACTTCTTGAAATCACAATTCAGGGGAGATGACATATATTAGCTTAAATAACATACCAGCCAGAGTTGCATCCCTTGTATGCTCGAATGGCAATCTGAATAGTTCGAGGAGTATTCCATAGCGAGGGGAATGTAAAGTGGGCCTACAGCTCAGAAATAACTTAAAATAAAACTTTCAAATTGAGTATTTTGGAGAGCTGTCGCTGTCTAACCAATGGCTTCTAATCAGCAATCTAAAATATTCAAGAGAACATTTTCTTACATCGTGTTTATAATTGTACTCCCTAACATGTTTCTGGAGATTTTTGTTTTAGAAATATTCTAACCTATTTATGACCTGTTCTGTAGGTGGACGCCGTTTCATCTGTCTGCTTATGAAGAACTTTCGGACACGGTGGATATCTAAACACATTTAACGATTTAAAGCCGGAAATTCCAGTTCTTCTTTTACATGCAGATTCCCCCCACTTTATGAGGCACCGCCTTTTGGAGTAGTTTAAGTTAAACAGGGGAAAAAATTAAATGAAGTTAAACTAGAGATCACACATTAACTATGCAAGGTTAAATTTCAAGACAACTATACAAGAACGATCAAAGGTTTTAAATATTTTAAAATTATTTTCAAAATATTCAACATAATATTCCTAGCATAAAAACGAATTTGTCGTTTTTAGTCTGTAAAGATTAAATGGTTAACCGATCCGTAGCTACCATTAGTATCTGCCTCTCATTGATGTTTATTCACATGTCGCTATATCAATGCCCCAGACTTGCTACAAAACTCTGGTTTTCCAATTTTGCATTTATCAAAACATATTGTCTTATATTTTTTAATTGGTTAACCCTATTGGAGACATGGTTACTGATCCTGATGGAAACAGCATAGAGACATTGATGTCACTTGATCAATGAACACAGTTGTGTTTCTATCTCCACATTCCGTATTCTCTTTCAGCATTTATCAATCCTATTGGAACACAGCTCCGATTGCGCATGGGTTCCTGGGGAAGATGAAGGGACACTTGGAGTTTGTGGTAACCGTAACTATCACAATTATGTTGAATTTAGTACTACAACAATCATTTTCTGTTCCATATCTAAAGTCCAGTGTCTGTAGGCATAGTATCAAACTTCGCTAGACAATCGTCAGTGGATGAATGATCATCTTTAATGGAGGAACCCAGTTTTACCTATGCCTCGCCCACCTTTAGCTAAGCTCCACCCACACTTCGCCAGCGTTGTGATCAATCGATTCTTGAATCTATTAACTGACTATTAATTTCCCGAACACTATACAGGTAATCTGTTGCATATTTTGAAACTAAATTGACTGGGTGCTGTTGCTGCCTATGGCAGTAACAGCACCCAGTCAAATTAGTTTCAAAATATTCAACAGCATGTTTATTAAATAGTAAAAAAATACAATTCGTACAACAACGCTTAGTCCGTCATCGATTAAGCGTTGGTGACGAACTCAGCTACGCCATTCATGATGTAATTGATTATGACGTCATCCTGCATGTCACGTAGTTGATTATGACGTCATATGATTGATGGATAAACTGAAATCATCAACTGTCCTTGGATGAATGATATCCCCCCCCTCCCGCCCGCCAGCCCGCCAGTATTTCGTAGTTGTCAATGCCATAGTGAACTCGGTACAAAAAAATCCACATTAACATCTTTAGCGTGGATAGATTAAGGTCAGGGAGCTACAATCCCATTCATGCAATCAAAAAGTTCTACCAATGAGGATTTCTCCCAATACAATTGAGCATAAAAACATTCAACAGTCTAAGCAAGACAAAGTCAATATGAGCTGAAAATCAGAACATCCTAATGTAGACCTATTTAGCACAGCGCAGAGTACTATGCCATTAGTTTGTAGTCTGAGTCGGCTCAGTCTATCCAAAGATCTGCCATTGGTCGGTTCCGGGTCAACGCCGTTGTACTAGCTTCGCTGTTCGTGGTACGATACGACTCGATAGGCGCGCGGTGTGGGAGGGAGGGAGGGCGAGGTCCGTGCAATAGGACGATAGGTCAGAGCAGATTCGGTCGAGCTCAATCCTCAATATAATTTACAGTGGAATATCGGTTCTTTCGCCCTGCGGACTCTACGTTCCGAGATTGATATTCTCAGAAACAAACACGAAGTCAGGTAAAGGTAAGACGATATCTAAATGCAACGAGCGATTACATAATAGTGTACCCTACTATCAAATGATAGAATAAGCAAGTCTAGATAGTATAGGCCCTCTATGGTTGTCTAGTGTGAGAGTATTCAAATGAACTTGAATTTGATTGTTCAATTTACTGATTGTATGTAGTTTAACGCTGTTCTATCTGGTTCGTGGATTCGTGTTCGTAGAATTGAGGTTTTCAGACAAACACACGGGTGTTTGTAGGAGATCTCAATGGAGTGAGCTCGTGTGCGTGCACACACACATGAGTGTGCATGAGAGCATTGACTCACAGTCTCCCATACGGTAGAATGACGAGATGTGCTGTGAGTGCATCTAAATTTCAAAATTGTCTGAATCAGCCACATGACGGAAGAATGGTGCCTCTACCCCCCCCCCCCCCCCCCTCCCCCAGATCAAACCCCCAGTTAACTGGACCTCTGAAAATTGACATGCGGAAGCGAGATGCCAATGCAGACACATAGTCATGTAAGATAAAATATAGAAAAAACTCTTTATAGCGGACACCTTAATTTTGGGACAAACGGGTAGTGGTTCTTTAAGACGGTTGGTCATATCAGTACCCGTCTTATGGGACCACCATCATTTGGCTCGGGAAGGAGTTGTATTAAACGATCTTGGTCAGACTTGATGACCACTTTTGATGGCCTAGTCTGTGTTTGACTGTAGGGCGAAGTGGGTGAGTGAGTGAGTTTAGCCATATCCGACAAATTCAATGATGCTTTTCCGAAGATGTCATTTAATAATAATTGCCACGGGCAGATATCCGATATAAGAAATTAAGAATTGACGGATCCATTTCTAGCTATGCCCCGCCCATTTTTAGCTAAGCTCTGCCAACCTTTAGCAATCGTTGTATGTGTTGGGGTTGAGTTATATATTCACCCCAAAAATAACCAATAACAATTCTGAATAGATGATTGGGAGCCTAACACGATAGAATGCTTCCAGCCAAATTTGGTTGAAATTCACCAAGCTATTCAACAATTTCCGGTAAATCTTTCGTACAATCTAAGATTTTCACAAAAAACTGACAAACCAAAATTTTGAATATAAGTTCTGGAGCGTACTATGACAGGCTTCTTCTAGCCAAATGTGGCTAACATGCACGAAGCAGCCAAACAATCAAAATTCTGAATAAAATGTCAGGAGTCTAGTACCAAAGAATCCTTCTAGGCAAATTTGGTTGAAATCCATCAAGTAGTTAAGGAGACACATTTTAAACCAAAGGTTGACAGATGGGCGACGGACGCACGGGCGGATGGACGATTGACATTCAACGGACGGTCACCATGGCATACGCTCACTCTGCAATGGAGTAATCCAGTTTATCAATCAATCGCGTGGGCTGACGTCTTAATCATTTACGTCATGAATGACTCGGTTTAGTCCGTTTTAAACGTCAGGTGGTACGAATTGTATGTCGGTACTATTTAATAAACATGCTGTTGAATATTTTGAAACTAATTTGACAGGGCGCACCCCGTTAGTTTCAAAATATTCAACAGCTTACCAATATAGTTTTGTGGAAATTGAGATTCAGAGAGTGCAGGGAGTGCACGGGCAAAGCATGGGTGGAGCTTAGCTAGAGATGGGCGGGGCATAGTTAAAACTGGATCCAGCCATTCTGGCCAGGTGAGCTAATAATATGTATTATTGTTTCAGCTATGTCAGTGGTCATCATTCATGACACTGGCAAGTGGGTGACACGGATCAGAGAACTGTTATCTGCACGAGGAGTACGTGTGGAGGAGTGGATCTCTGATGAAACCAGCATTGATCTGAGTCAACGTCCACCGGATGGTGTTATATTTTATAACCGAACAACTGCCTCGTCTTCAACACGTGGTCATCTGTACTCATTGGAACAAGCCAGGGCCATTAACCGATGGTTAGTAGCTCATGGGAAAACAATTATTAATGGACTACCGGCCATTGAATTGGATGACAGTAAAACATGGCAATACATCTTAGCTAATAAACATGGCATTACAGTTCCGAAATCAATAGCCACAACCCAATTGTCTAAGAATTTAATTGTGCGTCATTTCGGTGAGAGTGTCCCGGTTATTGTCAAACCTGACCGTGGCGGATTTGGGACTGACGTAAAAAAATATGAAAGTGCTGCTGACTTCGAAGCAGATGCAGAACCACGGAATTCACCGAATGGAGTTTTTATTGTTCAAGAATACATTCCGAACACAGGCGGAGTTTACCGAGCAGAATTCGTCGGCTTTCGCCATATATACACTACGCGTGCTCTTCCGACAACATGTGACAATGGCGTATTTGTCGCGAATATGTGCCCTTGTGACATTACAAAAGACAGAATAAAAATCCTTGAACATTTTGATCATCCTGTGCTGGAAAGGTTTGAAGCATTTATGCGAGCATCAGGACTGGAAATAGGATCGTTTGAATTTATTCTAAATGAAAGCCAGGTGCCTGTTGTAGTGGACATTAACACAAATACCAGTTTTAATGAAAGTTTGGAACAAGAAACTGGCCTGAGTAGAGGAGGTTATTCTCAGATTGTAGATTACATTTGCAAGAAAATGGAAGACATATAGTCACCATTGTGTGGGCGCTATATGAAATTTATAAAGCTGGTAGATCTTTCCTGATATTCAAGTTGTAAAAAATAGAAACAAACCAATCCGAGTTCTCTTACTTTGTCCTATGAGAATTCTAATATGACGGCATACCATAATTTTCATAGAGCAGAATAAGAGTAGACCTACTCGGACTAGAAATACACCAGAAATGAGAGAGAGAGAGAGAGAGAGAGAGAGAGAGAGAGAGAACTAATACATTAATATGCTTATTTTGCTTTGCTCAATGCAGATTTGTCCAACTTACTGCTACAGCCACACTCACAGTTGTACAATCATATCGATATTATACGAAATTCAAGTCTTGCTGAGCTTCGACGCTGATTTAGATGGCAAAACTACTTAGAGAGGCGTCTGAATGATAACAGCAACACCTTTTAAAACTACTTAAACTGGCTAGCACACAAATGCCGTAATAAATAGAACAAATAGTATAAATGAAATGGATTTCAGTTCAGTTTTTATAGCGCCATTGTGACGTTGTTCGTCATATGTGTCTAATTTTGCTACTAGCGATCGTGGACCACCCATTCGTCTGGGAGTCTCCGGGTTGTTATACACAACTCCAGGATATGTGTCATCATCGTCATCACCGTCATCACCATAACCACCGCCATTATCAGCGATGATAATGGAATCGCTGCGGAGAACATATGAACACTTTCCATTCCATGCGCTGCGACTTGGAACGCCCCGGAAACAGCCGAACACGTATGGGAAGTCTAGAGTCAGGTGGTAGCGATACCTGTGCGGAGGAATAATACACAATCAATTCATAAATTCATTTCCTCGCTCAATCATATAACGTCATAATCAACTACGTGACGTTTTAGGCTGACGTCAAAATCATGACGTCATGGTAGGCTGACGTCAAACTCATGACGCCATGAATGACTCGATATAGTCCGTCTTTAACGCTTAATAGTCCGACACGTTCTAAGAATTGTATGTCTTTACCATTTAATAAACATTCTGTTGAATATTTTGAAACTAATTTGACTGGGCGCTGTTGCTGTCTTAGGCAGCAACAGCACCCAGTTAAATTAGTTTCAAAATATTCAACTTGTTTCCCTGTAGAGTTTTCTGGACATTGATAGTCAAGAGGTTCGGGGATCGATAGATCCCGACACAAGCGAGGTATGGGCGGAGCTTAACTAAGGATGTGCGGGGCATAGTTAAAACTGGAAAGGTCCATTAAAGTAACGATAAGAGAAATGGCGAATATTGGTTAA
The DNA here is from genome assembly GCA_034401795.1 of Chaetoderma sp. LZ-2023a. Lineage (NCBI taxonomy): Eukaryota > Metazoa > Mollusca > Caudofoveata > Chaetodermatida > Chaetodermatidae > Chaetoderma > Chaetoderma sp. LZ-2023a. Next base: position 72,786,114 of record CM067374.1, read on the forward strand.
TAACAGATGACGTAGCACACTCCTACAGTAAATAGTTAAAGTCATAACTTACATAACGCTATAATGTGAATAGGAAACCGCTCTACACTACATTCCCTGTATTTGTTGTACGTATATCTAGAAAAACAGAGCCTCAGAGTCGTAGTGTAAGCTCAATGCCAAGAGGTAGCTTGGGTGGGTCAATGAGAGCTGTCCCTCGTTTCAAAGCAAGAAGAGTATACGTGGGTCCACACACCAGGTAAATGAGAAAATTAGATGCTCTGAGGAGCCTTCTGCATTCTGAGTAATGGACATCGTCATTTCCTGGACATCTGAATAATGTACTTCCTGAATGAGTATTTTAGAAGCTATATATAGTGTACATTCGCGTTGTAGCATCATGTAACATCCATCTTGCTACCAATATAGGTGGTTAGAGTATTTGGAATAGTAAAACAGTGGGCATAAGGCCTAGTTTAAAAGAGAGTTCAAAATCTCGACTGACAGGCTTTTCGATGATCTTGACCTTTGACCTCTTGCGCATAAAATTAATCTGGTTTTCAGGACCCCATGGAAAACCTTCCACCAATGTTTGATAAAGACCTCAACAGCAGCAGAACATGGTCTATAGTGTCGATAGCCCCCACATCAAAAGGGTTCTTCGGGACTCCACGAAAACTCCCACCGAAGTGTGTCGTCGAACAATGACACTAACCCGAACAGACACATATGTACGGGCAGTCTCGCAAGCTATCGTAACCAAACTAATTCATATGCGCGAAATGGAGCTGGTTCGTTGCGACTACCGTTGCTTGACCGCAAAGCAGGTGCCAATAATAGCAAGGTGTGACCCAATTTTTAGGTAAAAATACAGGTAAGCCATTGAATATTCTAAAACTAATTTGACAGGAACCTGTTGCTGCCATATGTTGCAACAGCTCCCAGGCAATTTAGTTTCAAATTGTTTAACATAATACTGATTAAATTGTAACGGATTGTTGGTGTTTGGTCTTTCGGGTTCCAAGGGTTATATTAAGAACATACAATGAGACCCTCCTAACGAGATATTACGTTAATATCATTGGGCAACATAATATTCATTTATACTTTTATTATCAAAGTTACGGGTGTGTTACCAATCAGCTTGATTGTCCCAGATTGCAGCCGTGCTATGTAGTCTCTACTGAAAACTACATAGTTTGCGTTACGACACACATTAGCATAGTAAATATCCGGTTTTGCGGTTTTGAGATTTAAATGGCACTGGCATTTTAACCGTCACGTCTACAAAACCGGTGAGGGTTCCAATACCGGCATACCGCATTGCCCTACTTAGGCCTACAGACACATTTTCAAGAAATAATATTCATTTAAATTGGTGGTTATACATGTAGTTCAGCTAAGGATGCAATACAAGATGGAGGCGTGAATATACATAGACGTCATAGAGATAACTACACAACGGAAAACATCAAGCCCCATACCTACATGCAAATCTTCAACAAATTTTAAGTTATAAATGTAAGCTATCTTCAAAGCAACAGAAATCCATCCAGACCAAGAGGAAGTAAAGTCAAGTTGTTATACTTGGTGAGGCAGTCAGTACAACAGGCCCTGAATAACTCCAGAACACTGAGGTCAATCAGCGATGATTGATATAAGGTATACGTTAAGCATAGATGTAGGATGGTAAGAATTTGTTGCGTGAAATTGCGTTCTACTTTCGTGCTATTTTTTAATCATTTAGTTCAACTGAAAATTCCAAGTCCCAGTTTTCGTGACTTGTCACGTTACCCAGGTTTATACTTTTGAGAATTTAGACATACGATTTAATCGAAAATCGCGATTTAAAAAAATAAAATCGATCGGGATGTTTCAAAGCAACAAGAGGCCCAAGGGGCCTGTGTCGCTCACCTGGAGCACCATCAATTTTTGTCTAAATTGTTGGTAGGTGGTTTAGCAGTCTGTTAAATGAGTTTGTGGACATTTTTGCAAGTACAATATGGCCGCCAAACACACTACATTTTGATTGGCCCATGGTGTCCATGTTTTTTTGATGGATCAACTTCCCTTGGACAAATTTCGGCCTGATGCCTTCAGCGGTTCTGGAGGAGTAATTTTCGTGAAAACCAGGTCATCCAAGATGGTCGCTGAACCATTTGGTCAATCAAGTCCTTTTGAACAAAATTGGCTTAACTCTTGGCCTAGATGAAGATTCCCCAAGTGGTTTCGGAGAAGATTTTTAAAGACATTTCCTGAAATTGGCCGTAATCCAAAATGGCCGCTGGGCAAATTGGCCGATCGGGTTCATTTGAACAAACTTGGATCCTTATGCCCTAAGGATGCTTCCTGCCAAATATAATTGAAATCGGCCTGGTAGTTCTCGAGAAGACATTTTAAATTTCCCATTGCTTTAGCATGGGAGCTATTGACGAGAAAGTTATGCAAGATGGCCGCCAAACCATTTATCCGACAGTTTCGAAAATTGCAAATTTGAGATGAGAATAGTCAAAAACCTAAATAAAACCAATTTCGGCCTCAAAATCCATCAAATAAAAAAAATCCAATATGGCCGCCAAACATACTATATTTTGATTGGCCCACGGCGGCCATGTTTTTTGACGGATCAACTTCTCTTGAACAAACTTTACTGGCCCTTAGTCCCTAATCATATCTGCCAAATTTCGGCCTGATCCCGTCAGCGGTTCTGGAGCAGAAGTTATTTTCGCTAAAACTAGGTCATCCAAGATGGTCGCCAAACAATTTGAGCAATTAAGTTCGCTTGGACAAATTTGGTTGAGCTCTTGCCCAAGATCATATTTCATGAGGTTTCCTTCAATCTCTCAAGCGGTTTCGGAGAAGAAGATTTTTAAAGCCGTTTCTATAAATCGGCCAAAATCCAAGTTGGCCGCCGGCCTAATTGGCCGATCGGCTTCATTTGAACCAACCTGGATCCCTATGCCGTAAGGATGCTTCCTGCCAAATATAATTGAAATTGGCCAAGCTGTTCTTGAGAAGAAGTCGTTTAAAGGAAAAGTTGACGGACGGACGGATGACGGATGACGGACGACGGACACACGACGGACGGTCGCCATGACATAAGCTCACTTGGCCTTTCAGGCGAGGTGGGCTAAAAATCGCGCGAGACTAGGTCAATGAACTTGCGTGCTCTCTGGTAGAATTCGAACACGGCAACTGGAAACCCAGACTACAATAGATCACAGGTTACTACCATGTTCCAGGAAACCAGGCAACAGATGAACTTGCCAAAGAGGGTGATGCCTAAACCAGATTGAAAATGATGTAAGCTATAATGAACTGAACGAGTATTATCATGGTCAGCATTGTGGAACAGTGGAAGAAAGTCCATAATGAATACAACAAGCAGGATGCATATTACAAACAAGATCGAAAATGCTAGCCATAGATCTTCTACTTGAGAAGTGGGCATAATGGAGGAATCCAGTTTTAGGTATGCCCCGCCCATCTTCACGTAAGCTCCGCCCACGCTGCGTATGTGTTGAGATCGATCGATCCCTGAACTCTCTGACTATTAATTTCCAGAAAACTATACAGGTAAGCGGTTGAATATTTTGAAACTAATTTGACCGGGTGCTGTTGTTGCCTATGGCAGCAACAGCGCCCAGTCAAATTAGTTTCAAAATATTCAACATCATGTTTATGAAATAGTAAAGACACAATTCATACAACAACACTTAGTCCGTCATCAGTTAAGAGTTCGTGACGAACTTACTAGTCTACGTCATTCATGACTTAATTGATCATGACGTCATCCTACACGTCACGTAGTTGATTATGACGTCATATCATTGATGGATAAACAGGAATCCTCCATTATCTGAAACAACATAGGTACAGAAATCTCAGGATTGGCCACGGACTAATGTCCCTGTGGCTTAGCACCAGAGACAGATTAGCACGTGCGGCAAGGACGCATACTGTATAACACTCACACGTTTAGGATGTGACTTAGAAGAACAGCACATTTTCACAAGTTCAACCAAAGCTATAGTACAACGCATAAATAAGTTAACATGCTTTCAAATCAGAAACAGAAACATGTTAGTTAGTAAGAAATGCTCTGTTGAATATTTTGGACATAATTCTATTGGAAGACATTGCTGCCTTATTAAACACTACGTTTTATTTTGCTTGGGTAACAAGGTTAAGTTATTTATGAGCTGCATTGTATCTGAAACGCACCATCTCCGTCATGGAGAACATCGGTCTACGAACCCGACTAGTGATAAACAAACAGAAGAAATACCAGCTCGTTATCTTAGAATCCATTTTGACGAAAAGAAATTCGTATACTGGCAACAACTATCAAATATATTATTTGCAAAATGGCTAGTAAACTCCATACCGGTACCCAGTTCCGTTCCATTGAGATAATGTTGCAATTGAATTCTGAAATGACATCTATAATGAAAGGGTGCTTCTGTTAATGCCATATCATAGGCCTATAATATGCATACCTTCCGTTTACAAAGCGGCCATGACATTCGTCTAACTCTTCAGATCTGATCTCGTTGCCATGTACATCTAATGGGCCATATAGTGGAAAGCCATCCAATGCCACGCCCACAAACTCATCTTTCTCTCCTGTGGTGACGCAGATCGGGTTTTGAGCGTAATGATACAGGCCATCAGGTGTCACGTAACCGTTACATTCATCGTATATGTTATCCTCATTCTCCTCCTCGTCGTCATCATCGTCCGCGTCATGCATGCTCACAAAGTTATTTTTCTTATTTTTACCGCGGAAGGTTTTTGTTCTCTCGGAGGTCAACGGGTTGTAGATCAAGACCCCATTACGCGCAATCGCAATTGGGCCCATTGGGAGACAATTTGATATCTCCACAAGTTCTGGTACGGCAGGGACATCGAATTTAAGAGGCCGTTCCTTTAAGAAAGTCAACTTTCCTCTATTCTTTCTCTTTCTCTCTCTATTCCCGTTTTTGCTACTTAGTTCCGGTGACGTATCAGTAACGTACATTCTGTAGTCGTCGTCGTCATCACTGACGTCATACTTGTATCTACCGTGTGTTGCGATTGGCCTCGTGCCGTGGTCAGGTATTCCATTACTCTCTATTAGTATAGTACTCGCGTTAACAGATACCTTGACATAACCCATCGTAGCTTCGGACTTGTAATATCGGCCATGGCGGACACGAATTGAAGGTCTAATGGAAAACTGGGCGATCTCGTCCACCTCGAGACTGTGACCTACTTGGTGAGATATCAGCAACATGAGGACAATGGTGAGTAGAATCAGTAGTACACCCATTGTGTTAGTTTGCCTTGCTTGGAGTAAGCCCCTGTATTAAGCGAAACATGACAAATGTTAGGTATGAATATGGGAATGTAATTTGTGAAAGAGTTGTGCCTTTGTCATAAAATAATGAAACCTGGAAGACTTCTGGATTAGGTTTGTCCGAAAACTTTCGGATGTAGATTCATTGCGAAAACACCCCATGTCGACCATGGCGGCCATTTTTTTAATTAACCCCCATTACGGAAAAATACATTTTCGTCAATATCTCTGCAAGTTGACATGATATGATCATAAATATTGCAGTTATCCCGAAGTTTTCATGGTCGAGGTTTAAAATGGGAACGAGGTACAATGTACATAATACACTCTAATATGAAAATTAATGATGAGATTGGAGAACAAATATTTTATTCAGTATTTTCATTATCTTACCAGCTAACGGAATCAATGAAGTGCCAATAAGGACGTTTTGTGGTTAAAGAAAACTATGGGACAGTTTAGATATGGTAAAGCTAGTCATGGAGATATATTGGTGATGATTTGGGTACATTAATATTGCCAATCATGTTAGAAAGTATGCTTAATTTTATGCGTAGATGGGCGATGGCACAATTCCTTGGTCATTACAGTTTCCTTCACTATTACGCAGAGCTATACACTGCAGTACTGCTTGCCTACATTTGCAACTGCCACTGCATCCCTTTTTACAGCTGTAGCATAAGAGTTCTCGTGAGGATTAAATGTCTTGAGCAGTGGCCGCCTGAGTAGACAGAGCAATCGGTTGATGTGGTGTGCCAAAGAATCTTTGGTGGGATGGATTTCTTCCATTATCATTCCTCGCTTCACGAACGTATCGTAGTGGGCTGTATCCATGTCCTCTTGACCGCTGGTTCGATCGTTCAGTAGAATTGTGAAGCATTTGAAGACTGCATGGCTCTCCACTGGCACATGCTCTGGGGATCCTCACAATTTTAGAAATGTGGGGTTAGCGTCGTCATAGCCTTTCCAGACCGCGTTCCATGATGTCTTCTTCCCCCGTTTGCAATTCATGATAACTTCTAAATGCGCGGAAGAGGAGGACAGCATTTGCATTTTCTGCATGTACCGAGGAATGTAACAATCTCATGGGCAGGCATGTGTCAGAAATGAAGCCCATCCCCAACTGCTGATGACAACTCTTTGATCTTAAGTCTTAGGGCACATGATACACCCACAATAACTGCATTCGTGTCCACTCTCAAAACCCTTGCTCACTGACGAAATGAAGACTATTAACAAAATAGTAACTAGTTCAGTGATACATGTGCATTACAAATGTAAACTCGGCAGTACATCTGCGCATCAATTTCATAAGCGCATACCAAACACTAGATGATCATGGAACAGAAGATACGCATACACGGGAGACACACATACGTTTCTGGAACATGGACATACACAGGTTATACATGAACAACCTTCAGACCACGCACAGCACATCATATAATACTATGCTTAATGTAATCGGATTGTAATATACTATAAGGCTATATACATAATTAACTGTCATTGACGTGGTGTGCATGCGTGAGCAGACTCGGAACATCCTTATGCATGGAGGCCATTGCTGCTTGAATCTCAGAGATCATGCGGGCAAGTTCTGGTCCAGCAACTTCCAACGCCACAGACGGTCTCTGTTTTGTGTCAAACCAGCAGTAATACCATCTCCCTTCACAGCTGTGTTGTGTTGTTCATCAGCCTGATCAATTGACATTTCTGATACACTCACCGCGCATTCTGCAACGTGAACCTACCTTTGTAGAATCCATCAGAGATACCAGGATGTGTCTCACAGAGGCTGGCCATGGCTCGCAATGTCTTCAGCATGGTGAAGAGGCTGCTGACAGTTATCTGTTGTGCCTCACTGATGTGAGTGATGTGCACTGCTTTTAGGAAAGAGAACAGTCCCTGGAGAAGCTACAGTTGCCTAGACTAGAGCTCATATACAAACACTATTGTCCAGCCAATCGCCGATGGCATACAGGCCAGTCTTGTTAATGCGGAGTCCTCTGAGAATGAGAATGAGAAAGTGGTCCTCCCCAATGGCTTGCTGGCCAATTCCACTGTATCCGGTTGCCTGTTCTGTAGAGGGGCTGAGCCATCGCAATAGCAGGAAGCTGAACAGGGTTGACCTCATACACAGACCCCCAAATCCCATTCATTTCATGGAGAGCCACAATAATGTATCGTTGACCTTGACTTGGTATCATCAGGAAACAGAGGCAGTAGAGCTGGCATGGCTGGAGTGAACTCCTGGTTTGGCCACTGGCTAGCGTGATAGGCGGACCAGATGATGCTGGTACCTGGAGCAACATCCGCTATATTTCATTCAACTGACTGTAACAATGTAGTTTCTGCTTTAATGCCTCTGTGATGGTGGTACCGTCTCCTCTGACCTTACCAGAAACGTTCGGGACAGTGATAGCCGTGTTCTGTAGGTGGAATGAAGTGTATGACCCTGGGAGCTCACACACTTTTCTCCTGGGCAGTGATAGTTCTAGGACAGGATACTTCCCTCTATGATCAGTCCCACTGTCTGGGCGCTGGAACAGTGAGATTTCTACCCCATGGAATGAACTAGCAGGCTATGGTCTATATTATCAATAGCGTCAATTATGAACCAAATCTCATGGAGATTTACAGGACAAACTGTTTAATTTTGATGATAATGATCACATACCCGGTTACCCAACGCTGTGGTAATAGTCATCACTCTGGAATAGGGGATGGACAGTTCTAGTTGAGATAATATGTCCACACGCTAACATCTTCATGTTTTTTTGTATAAACTGTGAGGCCTACCTATATTGGTAGGAGTGTTTCTCCACCCACGTTGTACTGGGAAATCATGATTCCGGTGCGCCGTCGAATACAACTTTTATAGGCTATTTCAGCAGCTGAGCGGTGCTGAGTGCAGTTTGAGATATGGCAGATGTTAGGCACATCAAGGATCATACATACCAATGGCAACAATGACTGTTTTAAAGAGCACAGCTGACAGCCTGATTCAAGTGAGTCTGTGAATTTGGACTTTATCTGAAGCATGTCCCTCCGTACACAATGTTTGCTGCTTTGGTGAAACATATAACTTCTTCGTCATAGTTGATTTCGTATGCTTGTTTCAGTGCAAGACCTATGCCCTTGTTAAGTACTAACATCATATCTATCTCGACCCTCTCTATGATCACGCATATCAGGGAATTCAGCCTATTCAGTTTATTGGTGTCTCTGTAAAAATGGCTAATATTCCAGGTTATTTGTCAGTGATTGCATTAGCAGGCTAAAGTAATGAAAATTAAGATTTTTTTCGGTAATGGCATCACTAATTTTCATATTATAATGTATTATGTACATAGTACCTTGTTCCCAATGACACCATTGTAAACTTTGACCATAAAAACATGGGCATAGATGCCATACTTATGATCGTACCATGTCAACTTGCAGAATTATAGACGAAAATGTGTATTTCGGTAATGTCGGTTTCAAAATGGCCGCCAAGGTCGACCGTGGATGTTTTCGCAATCGGCCCACATCTGAAAATCTTCAGAACGCCATAATCTAAAAGTATGTCGTGTTTCATGCTTTTTATAATAGTTCATTGAAGGCGCAAGTCGTTCATATTTTACAGATTACCTGAACGATGGCATAGCGCAAACCCATTTTCGGTCCAAGAGATATGTTGGTTATTTACGACCTGTTGTCGAAATAATCACGCTGGCCAGTACAATAGAGAGATCCATTTCAATCTATACCCCGGCCATTTCTAGCTAAGCTCCACCAACTTCTTACGCGTGTTGGAATCGATTTGAAATCCTGGTAGCAACAGCTCCCCGTCCAATTAATTCCAACAGAATACCATACAAGACGTACACTTTACAGACGGACCTTTCCATTTCCATGTGGGACCTACATCATTTTGATTGTAACCTCAGATAATGTGCGACGTATCTAATTAAGTGACAGATCGGATCACTCCATTACACCTTAAAGCTCGCATCAAAGCGTGGTCAGTACAGGCGGGTAGTTTATTTAACGCACCCCATTTGCCATGGCAAATAACATTTGGAGGCAACTCAGGCAAATGGAAAGAGCAAAAGGACCCCTCTCGATATGTTACAACTAACAAGCCTGTATTAACAAAGCTCTGTAAATATCTTTTTAATTCACAGAAAACTAAATACTAATTTTATATATATATATATATATATATATATATATATATATATATATATATATATATATATATATATATATATATATATATATGTGTGTGTGTGTGTGTGTGTGTGTGTGTGTGTGTGTGTGTGTGTGTGTGTGTGTGTGTGTGTGTGTGTGTGTGCAAACTGCCTCTGTATTCGGCGTATTTGCACACTGTATACCTTTTACCCTCATATGCCATTTTATGGCCCGTGTGCAATAACGTGAAAACGCTAAATGGGGTGTTAATTAAGATTTTACGACCACCTGCCTTAACGAATTTCAGCCTGTTCTTTACCCACAAAAGCACGTGGTCGCTATAGTGTAGGATTGTGTATCAGCTCAAGAAAGACTACACTTTAAATTAGTTTTCTCACTTAAATGTATCATAAAACAATTAAGCAACGAAATATATGCGGCAATATGCTGTTGCCACATTTGAAAATCGAGACTATCTTTTAAAGACGCCATATATCTTTAAATTAATTGGCACAATAATGATTCCCGAACATTTTTTACACGCTGATATTTCGGTGCATACGCGGACATGGCTGGAAATAACCACAGTAAGCAGAGTGTCACATATTTCTGCTTGGTGGCACGTGAAACACGACAGTCATGTTCTTAGAATAGATAGACGGATAATTGTTGGCAGCAATAACTCTCAGTAAACACTGTTCTCAAAATATTCAGCCGCGGCCCTTCAGAACAATTTACCCGAGATCTGATGCTAACTAGGCTATACCAGCAACAATTTCCTGTCAAATTAGTTTCAAACCAAGAGACCCAGGGGCCTGCATCGCTCACCTGGAATTATTGGCCACTAACACAATCGAACAAAACGATACGACGGAAAAAATTAGTAATCTAATTTTTGTGAAGAACGTTTAGCCAAGTTAGAATTGGCCCAGAGGTTAATAAGTTGTCTTTTATATGATTTTCTCAGAAATATTGAGAAAATCCAAAATGGCCGCCAAAGACGCAAAATTTTGATCGATCCACGGCGGCCATATTTTTGGGTGTATCAGTTTTCCATGTACAAACTTTAATGGCCCTTAGTGCCTAATCACATCTCCTCAATTTCAGCCTGATCTGTTTAACGGTACTGGAGAAGTCGTTTTCGTGAAAACTAGGTCATCCAAGATGGCCGGCAAGACAGTTGGCTAATCAAGTACCCTTGAACAAACTTGGTTCAGCTGTGGCCACGGTGATGCTTCACTAGTTTTGAATCCATCCCCTATGTGGTTTCCGAAAAGATTTTTGTGCTTTTCTAAAAATCAGCCAAAATCCGAGATGGCCGCTCGCCAAATTGGCCAATCGGCTTCCTTTGAACAAACCCGGATATCTATGACCTAAGGATGCTTCCTGCTAAATATAATCTACGTCGGCTCAGTGTTATTCGAGAAGAATTTTTATATTTCCTGTTGCTTTAGTATGGGAGTTTTCTGCCGGAAAAAAATCCCAAGATTGCTGTCAAACCGTTTATCCGACAGTTTCGAAAATCGAAATTTTAAATCAGCATACCCAAAAGCCTGTTTCAGAATCCATCAAATAAAAAAGCCAACATGGCCACCAAACACATGACCGTCGAACTATTTGACCAACCAAGTTCTCTTGAACAAACTTGGTTCACCTCTTGCCATGCCATAGATGACATTTCATGAGTTTCGAGTCAATCCCCCCAATACAAGCGGTTTCTGAGATTTTTAAACACGTTTAAAAGAAGATGCCAAAATCCAAGATGGACGCTAGCCAAATTGGCCGATCGGCATCCTTTGAACAAATTTTGATTTGTATGCCCTAATGATAATTCCTGCCAAATATAATTGAAATCGGCATAGTGTTTCTTGAGAAATTGTTTAACGAGAAAGTTGACGGATGGACGGACGATGGATGGACGAGGGACGGTCGCCATGGCATAAGCTCGCTTGACTATTCTGGCCAGGTGTGCTAATAACCAATGGGCTTGTTAAGTATGACGTCACTGCGCGTATTCGCAACCCGGAAGTGTGTATTTTACTTTATTACATCATAAGTGCGTGTTTATGACGTCATCATTTGTTGTTAAACAACAACATTGTTTTGTGTATTTAACAATCGCGCTGTACCCGGAAATACGTCATCACTTAACAAGCCCATAGAATATTTAACAACTTGTATGCAAATAGAGGGACCATGTCTAGCTATGTCACGTCCATTTCTAGCTAATCCCCGCGCCAAGTTTGTACGCGTATTTAAATCGATTTTAACACTTTTAGACTTTGAATTCCCTGAATCCTGATTTCAAGGACACTATAACGGTAAGCTGTTGAATATTTTGGAACATTAGACTTTGGCCTGTTGCTGACTATGGCAGAAACAACTCCCAGTAAAATTAGTTTCAAAATATGCAACAGAATGTTTATTAAATTGTAAATTCACTAAAACATAAGATTCATACGGTTATTGCGGGACCAAATTTCCATTTGCGCGAAGGACCTACGTCATATGATTATGACGTCAGCTAACAAGTGGGAATATTTTGATTATGACGTCAGATACCCGCACAATAGATAGTAGGGGGCGCAGCTGTGCACACTGTATGCATCTAATCACCAGTATGTTATGACAATGAACCTGCGCATGATGGCATTCCTGTATTAAACAATGTACACAGCAAGCTGTCATCCTAACAATAGCGGGTGGTGGAAAGGCGTGGCTTGCAGCGTAACTTAATTCTAATGTTAACCTTTCTACGGTTAATTCCCTCTTTAACTCTTACATGCCATAAACGACAAATACTTACCCCTAGGCCGATATTTGTGTTGCAATTGAGATTTTGGGATTTCGTGGTTAAATGGATAAACACAGTAGGCGTCATATTTGTATCTAGTGGTATTGCGTCTATATGTCTTATTATGGTTAGAATTGATAACAACGGGGGTGCAGGTGGGTGATAGCAGTGGCGATTCCAAGCTTTTCAAGAGGGGACAAATACTAAAGAATCCCACCCCACCCCCTTTATTTGACAAACATTTAGAGAAGTAGGCTATGGATCTTGAGGAAAAAATTTGAAAATTAGATTTCACGAAGAGCCATTTCTTGCATTCTGAGTAATACGATTTGGGAGACATATTTAGGGCAATGAGAATTTCATCAAATTATTTCCCCAAAATTTGCAGAAGGGGGGGGGGGGGGGGGGGGTTGGGTGGGGGGGTGTGTGTGGGGGCGGGGGGCGGTTGGGTGTTGGTTGAAGGGTATGGCCAATCTGCCACCATATCCCCTATAGATACGAGTCTTGGTGATAAAATTAGTTCTAGACGGCGAGTCAAGTACATATCTAATAGTTATAGGATTTAAAGCGTTTGTTTTGGCCCTAGTATCCTATTTAACCCTTATTCCACACGTCGTAGAAACAGCGATTGTAGGTCAAAATTGTGTGGTAGAATACATGTATTGCATAGACCAGTCGCGAGTTTCTAAATATTGTTACTGAAGGCTGTTGTTGCGTGTGAGCATTAGACCAGCAACAACTCGGTTCAGAACGAACCCCAGAAAATTGTGTAATTCTACAACACGCTGGTTGATAAGTAAATTAACACATCAAGCAACAGCTTGTAGTGAAATTGCTCTTCACGTCTACAATAAGAATCGACTACTGCAGATTATTTTTCGATAAATTTGACTGAGAGTTGTTGCAAGAACACTATTCTTTCAGATTCTTCTCAAATCTGTAGCAAGTGCCACTAGATTGTATTTCCTACTGGCTATTTTGATAACAGCTTTAATGAAATGTGTTGCTGCCACAGACAGAAATGGCTTTCAGGCAAATTATTTTAAAGAATATACTACACATTTCTCGTATGGCTTCCTTGAAATTAATCCAGTGAGCTACTGATGTACATTTGTCATACACCTTAATATATAGCGAACAAATGATCCGTTGCCCGGATTACAACTTTTTGTTTGAGAATACCCAGTCAATACAGTCAATAGAATAAAATAAAATGGCCTCTAATAGTTGCGACGAGTATGGCGTCTAAAAATTGCAAGCTAGGTAAATTGCACAAGGATATATAAGTATCCTAGATCTCATGTAACTTTACCTCTTTATTGGTGAAGCTAAGCTCCACCCATATACTTTGCACATGTTGGGATCGATTTATATACTTTAAATCCTGAATTCCCAGAATCCCAATTTCATGGTAACTATACGCTAACTTGTTGAATATTTTGAAACTAATTTGTCTCCCAGTCTATTAAATGGACATTAGACATACAATTCGGACACCTGACTAACTAATCCAGGTTCATGACGGAGTATTTCTGTCAATTATGATTGTGACGTGGGCCTACATGTGACGTAATTGATTATGACGTCATGTACTTGGCTGACAGATCGAATTCATCCATTCCGCTTTAGTAAAATGAGGAGAACCAGAAAAGTACAAAGTCACCATGTTTCCTAAACAAAAACAGAAACTTGTTAGATAGTACAAGCATGCATAACCACCTCACAGTCTGTGAAGCAACGAATTAAAGGATAACTAACCTCATCTCTTAATAGCTATTCACGTGTTCTAATATACCACTCATAAACTATGCAGGTAGTTTTAGGAGTTTTATCATGCCGCTAAAGAAAGATATGCAGACTTTTGTAGATAAATGTTGCTACATTTCTACAGCCTATGCTGGCTGTCATTATTTACTTTTCAACCAATCAGAAAAAGCGTAGCGTGTCCGCTTCCCGATATACGCTCAGCGACTAGAAGTTCCCGCTATAGTTTGGCAATCTGTTATAAAAGCAGTCATACAGGTAAGCTGTTGAATATTTTGAAACTAATTCGACTGGAAGTTGTTGCTGCCATAGGCAGCAACAACTTCCCATCAAATTAGTTTCAAAATATTCAACGAGATGAGTATTACATAATAAAGAATGTAATGCAGTGACACTTACACGACATTACACACTATCGCTTGAGGAGACAAAATTGTGGCGATCGCTGTTCAACATTTACTCGATATTACAGAGCAGATAATTGTGATACAGAAACGGGAATGTGACAGTATATGAATGATATAGAACCTAGAAACCATAATCTATAGGTGCAGTATAACATTTGCGATGAGATTAGCATCCCTTTAAAGCAAGACCGCTTTCAAAATGGACGTCAGGTTAGTTCTTTCAAAATCTACAAATAATACTTATTTCCAAACGTATGTACTATTCTTCTACAGAATAAATAAAAAATAACACAATCGATACTCATACTCGTTAACTACGCCTAGCATATAGGGCCTACCTACACGGGGACACATTTTTTTTTAATCCATGTCGCCCGTTTAAAGGCCCAAATACATCCAAGACGCGTTAAGATATGGCTCAGGTGAAATATGAAAATGCTAAAAAATAATCTACCAGTTTAGATATCTACCAATTAGCTGTCTAATTTATAAGTCGTAATTTCCCATTTGCATACCGGGTCTATATTAATACATGCCATTATTATTATTAGTGATTACTTTTTATTGTTTTGATTATTATGTTGGTAACGTTTTTACTGTACACGTGTAATTATTAGTCCCTTTCATTCTATGTACCATAAATTATTGTTATTATATATGTCTTATTATTAAAATCCTGATGAGCATTCTGAAAACGATGTTCCTGAAAGTTGTTGCTACCTCGCCTAAGTCAACGCGTAGGACAAAATATTCAGCGATTTCATATGTATCCCGATTAGAACACGAGAATGCGGAATGCTAAAGAGCTAATACAGATCGCGCAGATAGCTAGTCTCCGCGAGAAAATCACTAGCATATTTGACGCTAAAGATTCTTTAAGACAAGTTGTCTAAATACAATGGAGGGATCAACTTTTAGCTATGCCACACACACCCCACATTATCAGCTAAGCTCCACCCATACTTCGCCCGTGGTGGGATCGATCGATCCCTGAACTCCCTTACTATCAATTTACAGAAAACCATACATGTAAGCCGTTGAATATTTTGAGACTATTTGACTGAGTGCTGTTGCTGCGCCCAGTCAAATTAGTTTCAAAATATTCAACAGCATATTTATTAAATAGTAAAGACATATAATTCGTACAACAACTTTGTCTGTCATCCATTAAGCGTTCGTGACAAACTTCACTATGCCATTCATGACGTAATTGATTATGACGTTTTCCTACATGTCACGTAGTTAATTATGACGTCATATGATTGATGGATAAACTGGAAAGGTTCATTGTCTTAAAGAACCACCATCTTTAAGCTCAAGAAGATACTTCTTAAATAGCGAGTTACTTGTATTAAGAGACCACCGGTCTATCGACTATTGATTGATTAATTGTCCGGGGTTCCATAGGATGGTCCCTAAGCACAGGTTTTATCGTATTTATGTATCTCCGTAAAGGGATTAACAACACTCACTGTAGTAGAATTTGATAAAAGAGTTGATTTAAGCTGTTGCTGTCTATGGTTCGCGCTAATATCAAGCTTAGTTATAATTTAACCACGTCTTGTGACAGCTTAGACGCTTAACCTTTTCACCGACAAATCCCTGGAAAAGTAAACTCTTCTCGATATAAAGCGTACTCTGTTGAATATTTTGAACTTAATTTGACTGGAAGCCGTTGCTGCCTAAGGCAGTAACGGCTTCCAGTCAAATTAAGTTCGAAATATTCAACAATTTTCCTCTACGGTTCCCTTGAGAGTGAGATATGGAGAACTCATCGATGAAAAGGTTAAGGATCAAGTCAGTCAAATAATTACATCTGCAGTGGTCTTGAAAATTATGCATTTGCAGAACAAGAGAAGACTACTTTTGAAAATGTACCACTGGAATGACTGGCTCGATAATCGAGCCAGCCATTCCAGTGGCAAACTTTAAAAAATAGTTTTCTCTTGGCCTGCAAATGGACATTGGTTAAGAAGTAGAAACTTGAATTTCCTTGACCATTTCATCGTCAATCCGGACAAAATGACCTTTGTAGTGGTTTTGAGGAATGGTCATTTGAAGGACAACGGAACGCTATTTTTGTAAATGTAACTGATAGCCAATGTGTTAGGTGACCACCTGTCTTTAGTGACCATTTCTTTATGTATCCATACAGTTATACACGACTATTATTGAGAGTCTTTAATACTATAATATATATTATCGACGACACACATAGATTTACCTGGGACTTTAGAATTAAATAAATATTCTTTAAGAGGTAAACACGATTAAGTTACCCTAATGACTGTTGCAAACTTACCGTACTTTAGGTTTGATAAACAATTTAATTTAACCATTTATCTCAACTAAATTTCGACTGTATCATTATCGAGACACGAGAAAAAACTTTCATAACACTTGTCAAACATCCATCCATTTTGTCACGAACCCATTTCGGTGTTGTGATCTGTCCCCAAGTATTAAATATCCTACGCGAGTGTCTCCCTCTGTATTGGTCTTTCAATGGTTTTATACCCGTGACAGCCAGACTATATTTGTATTCGTGCCGTAATAAACACCGCGCTATTCACATTCCCACCTGGTTGACGTGAAAGGATTTTTAAAGGGTCTGGACTGTGTCAGAAAAGAAGCGTCCAATTAGATTATATGCAGGTCAGAAATAGCTGGCTAGATTGCACTAGAATGTAACAGTTGTTACTATTACGGATACTAACATTGTTGCTGTTGTGAAGCAAAAATAATAGCGACGACGACGATGGCGTTATTCAATTTATGATAAATGTGAATCAATGGAGAAATTCAATTTTAGCCATGCCCCGCCCATTTTAGCTAAGCCACACACACACACATGCACGCACACACCGCCCGTGTTGGGATCAATCGATCCATGCACTCCCTGACTATCAATTTCCAGAAAACTATACAGGTAGGCCTAAGCTGGTGCATATTTTGAAACTAATTTGACTGTTGCTGCTTCTCAGCATGTTTATTAAATAGTAAAGACATACAATTCGTACAACAACGCTTATTCCGTCATCAATTAAGCGTTCGTAACGAACTTACCCACGCCAATCATGACGTAATTGATTATGACCTCAGCCTACACGTCGTCATATGATTGACTGAGAAACTGGAATCCTCCATTGATGAATCAGTTTCTCAGACAATCATAATACGTTATAACCAACAACGTCGCGCAAGAATGGCGCGATTTAGTCGGTCATAATCGCTTAATAAGCCGCCAAGTTGTACGAATTGTATGTTTATTATTTAATAAACATTCTGTA
This sequence comes from Chaetoderma sp. LZ-2023a, assembly GCA_034401795.1. Taxonomy (NCBI): domain Eukaryota; kingdom Metazoa; phylum Mollusca; class Caudofoveata; order Chaetodermatida; family Chaetodermatidae; genus Chaetoderma; species Chaetoderma sp. LZ-2023a. The sequence continues at coordinate 72,803,865 of CM067374.1, forward strand.
GAATATTTTGAAACTAATTTGACTGGGCGCTGCTGCTGTCATAAGCAGCAACAACACCCCATCAAATTAGTTACAAAATATTCAACAGCTTACCTGTATAGCTTTCTGGAAATTGAGATTCAGCTGGTGCAGGGATCAATTGATCCCAAGACGGGCAAAGCGTGTGGTCGAGCTTAGCTAGAGATGGGCGGGGAATAGCTAAAACTGGATTCCTTCACAGCGCCCGCGCTAGACATAGGTTGCTTTAACCAAATTGTCAACAATTCGCTCTACCGACCGACCGACCGACCGTCCGACCGACCGACCGACGACCGACAGACCGACCGACCGACCGACTGGCACACAGGCTTAAATACTAGTCGCGAGCTGACTATCAATTTCCAGAAAACTATACAGTTAAGCTGTTGAATATTTTGAAATTAATTTGACTAGCGTCCAGTCAAGTTAGTTTAAAAATATTCAACAGCATGTTTCTTAAATAGCAAAAACATACAATTCGTACAGCGTGTATGACTATTAAGCGTTAAAGTCCGGCTTAATCGAATCATTCATGACGCCATGATTATGACGTCAGCATACATACACATGGCGTAGTAGATTATGACGTCATATGATTGAGTGAGGAAATGGATTCTTGAATTATCCCCATCAAACATGTGGAATCATAGTGTACTTGTCATACGAATTCTTTTATGGTAATATCCGTTATTGTGATAGGAACTGAGCCGAATAGAATCACTAGGCCATGGAAGGGAGTGTCACTGTAATACGCCAATATCGAATTTGCGCCGTTGGCCAATGGCGCATGGACCAATATCAAATTTGATATCGGCGCTCCAGTTGGCCAAAGGCGCATGGGACAAATATCAAATTTGATATCAGCGCGCCCGTTGGCCAACGGCGCAGGGGAACAATATCAAAATCGATGTATTTGGGACGATATGAAACAGTATCAAAGTACACAAATTTCTGTTTCTAATCGAACCTTATTAATGGCTGGCGAACACAACCCATAACTAACTAACTAAATAAAACGCCATAATTCTGCTGCTCAGTATTCTTTTGTTACCATATTTTTTTTTATTGAAAATGAAACCAAGTTCGTATTCACTTCTAACAACTTTCGAACCTTCTCTATGTTTCGCCCACCGCCACTGCGATACAACACCTGAGTAAACGCGTTTAGGCAGACGAGTATGCAATCAGAAACTTGTGTTAACTTGTGTTAATTTAATATTGGCGCGTTACATCACCATCTCATAGACGGGGATCCAGCGGCCCTTCCCCTGAAAATATTGATTTTGATGGAGTCTTAGATCTGGCCCTGTCTCACAGATGACCTGCGCCAAGAGACCATCTGTATTTTGTAATCACATTTATGCTTAACATAACCAAATGAGTTTGCCTCTGAGGTCCTGATTCGAATTTTGGGGTAAAATGTCAAGGTTATCTAAAAGGGCGCCTGGACTAAAATCAGAATTCTTCGGAATTTCAGTAGAAATGTGACTTTTGCCACTATGTGGCTAGTTTTTCAACGACGACGGCGGTGATAGTTTGATTTCTTTGGTAGTCTACGCTATTTTGTAATAACCTAATTCCGATTCGATGGCCGCCAGAGACTTGTCAAACGAGAAATAAATTAACCAAATGTTAACATGAAAACGGTGTTGATTCCCTCTCCGTAAGCGTTAGACCAAATTGACTCCTGATCGATTAAGAGTCATCCAACCGAATCGATTCATGCTGATCAAAGCATAATTAAACATACCAATACAGAATACCTCGTCAACGAGTATATTAACGCTTTAATGATCTACTAGTTGCTTAGATTGTCAAAATGTATAATTGGATAGACATTCTTCTAATGCCATTAGTAGCCTGATTACGCGTTGCATTTGGACGTGTAATCGCCTGGTATTTGATAAGACAGATACGTGTTATAATCCATTGAAATCGGATTACAAACGTGTTGCCAGACTCCGGAATTTGGGACAGCAAAGCATGATTGGGCTCTTGGGTGAGGATCGTCTCTCCTGCTGGTTAAGGTAGTTTCGAAGAACAGTGAAAAACTATAAATGATTAAAATATATATGTTTACGGTAAAACCGTGAAATCCAGCAGTTTTGGAGGACAGATGCACCCCTACGAACATTAAGAGACCACATATGTGTTGGAAACAATGTTGTCGAAAACTGTTGCTGTCATAAACAGCAACAACTTACAGCGACAATGTTTCCACTATTCCAGCATGTTGTCTCGAGACACTGTCTGGTTGGCATATGAAATGCATACTTAAATTCAGATAATGCTGGTACAAGAAATATTGTGCGAATGTCAGAAGACAATCTGGCTTCGCCATCCGAAGCTGGTGGCTTCGCCAATATGGTTTAGGCATCATAAGATGGTGGCTTTGGCAATCTGGTGTAAGTGTCAGAAGATAGTGGCTTTGGGAATCTAGTGAATGTCAGAAGGATAGAGAGGATAGTGGCTTTGACATTAAGCTCGTATCACCATCATGCATGTACACTTTAAATATAAATTGTTATTTTATCCAGCTTGATCGTTGGCTATGGTCCTTTTCAGCATGCTCTATATAGCAGCTCTACTGGATCATCATAGCAAACGACATTCACCCTTAGAATAAAAAATACCTGTATATGAAATCCAGTAACGCTGATCGATCGAATAGTAAGGGCTGGTACAACAAGGCATATCTGAAAATGTTTGACACTATATGCAATAGTCTCACATGATACACCATGGCTATGCGGCCTTCCAAACTTCTTAAAACTGTTTGATTCGTCTTGGAGTAACACATTCATGAACGGAAGCCTCTCAATCAGTAGGTCTCAGCACCAAATACCTAGCTCACCTGCTCCACGTTCACCTGGTATTCCTCTCCGTAGCTCATCACCTGGAGTGACAACCAATATTAATAATGCCAAGCAATCACCTGGAAAGCACTGTAGCTTCAAGCTGTCACTATTGAATAGCACAAGCCAGGCCCGCTCCAACTCTGACCTCATCACCCCGGGAAAATGGGCTAATGAGGATCCATATTATCAACTTTCAAAACGCGAGATTGAAACTGGAAGAACTGTAGATGCTAATCAATATCACAGACCCTGATATTGTGCTTGTTGTCGAGACATGGCTTCGCCCAGATATATGTGATAGTGAAATATTCCGGAATATTCCAGAACTACAAGCTGTTTAAAAAAAAATACAACGGCGCATATGACGGAATACTAGTTACAGTAAATAGTATCATTGCACGCAACATCTCTTCTTGTACAAGTGACCTCACAGAGACGAGTTATTTCCATACAAATCCTATCCCAGAACCCAGGAGCATACATGACTCCAAGGCACCATCCATAGGAGACAAGCACCGTCGCTTCGATTACGCATACTAATCTTCTAGCCACATTATGGCTCAGGGGCAAGGGTATAGACAAGTTCTGAAATTTGGGGTTGCTAGACCGACATGACGGTGGGGGGGGGGGGGGGGGAGGCGAGCTCCGGTTGTCTTTCCCATGAAAATTTTAAACTCTAGATGTTCTCAGGGGTGACTTCAACCTCCCAGGCATCAACTGGAGAAGTCACCTACAAAAGGGTAACACGAATCCTCATCACCTAAATAATGGCTCAATATTGCACAACATTTGTGTATACCAAATCATTAGCCAACAACAGACAATGAATCCCCGGACGTATTCCTAACAAATCGACCCAGCCTTGTGAACAGAGTTGAGGTGCTACCAGGTCTCAGTGAGCAGCATATTCCACTCATCAACATACATGCCACACACTTGATTCTAGAACACCAAAACACGATAAAGCAATTTCTCCAAATCTGTTAGTGAAAACGCAATAAGGCAAACGGAAGAGATTTGGCATGCCATACAATGCCACCTTCACAAACGTATCATCCATCAAATACTATCTAAGATGGTATCCAGCCGAAACAACGCGCCATGGATAAGCAACAGAATATCAACACGCATTTCTAAGAATGCTCGGAGTCAACATAGCTCTAGGCTCCAGCACTAATGGTACTCTTTCAATATTCATTAGATGAGGGCACCATACCATCATACTAGAGGCGAGCTCAAGTAACACCAATCCCAAAGAAAGGCCGTAGAAATGACCCAGTCAACTATAAGTCTATCTTATTGACATCCGTCTGTAGTAAGTTAAAGGAGCACATAGTTCGCCATAGCATAGCATCGGCCCTACGAGCTCCAACTGCTGCATGCGCTGACTGACTTCGCAAGCGCTTTAAACCAGAATTGCCAAAATGTCATACCCTTCGACTTCTCAAAAGTGGCTCACCAACGTCGTTTAACAAAATTAGACAACCTCAGTATATGTGCCAGTACTGGTGTTTAAATCAGAACTCTTCTCTTAAACCGAACACAGCAAGTCTTCCTCGAAAAGGTATTATCCAAAGTCCCAACCGGCTGCAATTACATTGCGTGTGCCACAGGGGACAGTACTTGGTACCTAGTGCTTTAATCTAAATTAACAACAGCCCACAATGCGTTAAAACAAACCTTTGGTTCTTTGCTGATGATACAATGTTGTCGGACAGAATTGCTACCAGTACCGATGGTGTTATACTACAAAAAGATGTATGAGAGCCAACAGACTGGGAGCATAATGCCTCGTGGAATTCAATGCACCACACTGCTCGGCACTCACCACCAGCAAAAATATCATACGATCCAATTAGACTATAAGATCAACAGTCACCCACTCGAGAAAACCAACCTTAGATAAATACATAGGACTCTCAATCACCAAAAACCTAAATTGGGGTAAAACATCAGAATCACATTAAAAGTGCACAAGATTTCCTACATTGCAACCTCAAAGGATGTCTCCAACAGATCATATGCCGATGCTACACGTCTACAGTTCAACTACTACTAGAAGACTCGTCGATCTGGGATCCACATGAAGCCAATCATATAAACTGAATCGATATGATCCAGAGGCGCGCTGCCTGATCTGTGGCACACAATTATATATGCCAGAGCAGTGTGACCAAGATGACTAGTTCAGGAGACAAGACAACAAAGTTACTCTACTGTACAAGTTGGAGAATGACTTAACCGAACCTCTTGCCTGCATGTCAAAACTAAAACGAACTGACATCGGACCAAGAAGACGTAAAACAAAACTACTCGTCAGCAGATCAGCAACGGATTCCCACAGATACGCAGTCTTGCTTTCAGTCATCCATCCTTAGAACAAGGGGCGCCGGAAGCAAATTGGGGGGGGGGGAGGGGCAGGTTCCACAATAGGGCACGCTGGATGGCATTGTCCGGAGGAAGATATGAAATGGGTGTCCTCGCCCCCCCCCCCCCCGCCCTCACCACCCTCTCATAGCAGGGTGTTCGGGAATACCCACCTAACTAACCACAACGAGAAAAAAACAGTGAAAGGTGCAGGATCATGACTCGATTTCCTGCATTCTGAGTTTCTTATAATTATGTATAAATGTTAGAGCAATGTTAATCGAAGAATTTATGTATTCTTTGGTCAATTGTACCTATTCCCAATTCACAATGTGAGCGAGCGGCCGGGCGGGCGGGTTGCTGTGTCAGATGCACACGTTGAGTGTACGTGCATTCGTGAATGTGTCTGCACGGTGGACCTGCACAGTTCGCCTTGACAATATTTAATTAGACCTTTGTTCCTAATTATATTTGCAATCAGCGGGATTCAGAGGAAAAGTGGTTTTTGTGAAAACTAGGTTATCCTGGACAAATCAACCAATCATGTTGAAAATGTGAACACGGTTTGTTCAGCTCTTGCCTTAGATGAAGACCACATGAGGTTACTTGAGTTTCATGTCAAGCAGTTTCACAGGACTTTAAATGTAATTTTTAAAATAGTGCAAAATCCAAGATTGCCACCAGTAAGATCGATCAAGCAGCTTTCCGGGACAAACCATGGATCTGATCCTATGGATCATTCCTACCCAGCAGTTCTTAAGGGCAGAATACATATGCTGGATGAATAGACAGAGGAGGTAGCAACACAATTACGTCAAATTAGTAACAAACTATTCAATAGGTAGTGTAATAATAATAATAATAATAATAATAATAATAATAATAATAATAATAAAAATAATAATAATAATCTCTATTTACGGAGAGTAAATTTTCAGCCAACTGATCTTACGGAGGCCCTCATAAAAATAAATAGATATATACACACTATGTACAAAAATATATATGTATCTACAAAAAATCCAAACAGATTATTACAATGGAAATATAAAACTAAAAAGTCGATGTAAACTAATATTATTATCTTTAATTTATAATCACTCATCACTTATTATCATTATTATTATTACTACCACCATTATTATCACTATTATAATTATTATTCTTATCGTTGTCGTGGCTGTCGTTGTAGCAATTTGTATAAGTCTGTCTGTCTGTCTGTCTGTCTGTATGCCATGCTGTCTGTCTGTCTGTCTGTCTGTCTGTTGGTCGGTCAGTCGGTGGGTGGGTCAGTCCATCGGTCGGTCGGTCTGTTTGTCCGTCTGTCTGTCTATTGGTAGGTCTGATGGCATGTCTGTCAACTCTCGCCAAAGCGCCTAAAGCCTGGTAGTTGTTGCGATTACCATTACCGTATGATAAGAATATGCATGCACACGCTCACGCGCACAGTCATGTGTACTCACACTCACACTCGCTCACATACAGGCATGCACCCACTTCCGCACTCACATAGATACTCGCGCACTCATACATTTGATATACATTCCAATAAGCAATTTAAATAATAGTTATTATGTTTCACGTTTTACTTATTTACACTTAACCATCTCAACACTGAAATTCCAGTATTAACATTCAAATGCAACCTAACAGGTAAGTTGATGCATACTTTGAAAATAATTTGGTCGAAATCCGTTGGCGCCTTAGACAACAAAAGCTTCCAGTCAAATCAGCAGCAAAATATGCTACTGACATTATACAGTTCTTTGGTTTTTGCTTCGTTTTACATATCTGGGTGTTTTTCATGTTCAAATGACTAGGAAACATCGGCCTACAAGAAATAGAAATAAATCTTCTTTTTTCTGATAGTCTAGTTACGTAACGATACGATAAAAGCTAAGCTAAGGAACTAATTGTTCCAATTTTTTTTTTTTCAATCATATTAGTTCCAAAATATTCAACTATTTTTTACGAATTTCTTAATGACATACAATTCGTACAATTGCTAATACACAAAGACCAAATAAATTGGCCATTTTACCAGCCAAATTAGTGTCAAAATATTCAACAATTATCAAATTGTGGATCTAAAGCCTGTTCTCACCAGATACTTAACCCTGAATAGCGCCATACCTCATTATGGCTGTAGGCCGGTTAAGTCTCTAGTGAGAACACGACCTATGACTGACACGCAATTCTTATCATTACGACAGCCGTGCACACATTGCGCTTTTTAACCATTTCATCAATGAATTCCCCTGTATATGGATTTCCCGACAACAATACATGAACAACTGTTGAATGGTTTGAAATTACTGTGACCGGAAGCTATTGCTGCTTTGGACAGCAACAGATTCTAGTCATATCAACTTACAAAAACTCAACAGAATATACTACTACGCGTCGGCAAAATGTACTGATTTAGGGATTTGCCCGTGAAAAGGGTTAACATATAACTGGGAGTTATTGGTTTCAATAAGTTTGGGATAATCTAAATAGTGGTTGCGTTAACAAAGAAAGTCTGATATATTGTCAATTATTAGTTCTTATTTCGTTTTCGCGTGTTGTTGCTCTGATGCACAATATCCCAGAAGAAAAGCTGTTACTTGTCTATACCGTTGTGGATACCAGGTGTTTGTGTTTCACCAGGACAGCAAACTTGGTCTCCAAGGCAAATGTGGCAAGAGAAAAGAAGAAAACAAGATTATTATTATTATTATTATTATTATTATTATTATTATTATTATTATTATTTTTATTATTATTATTATTATTATCTATCTTGTATGTTTGAAGTGAATGACCTAAGAGTTGGCGCATGTTTAAAATTAATCGGTAAAGAATTCCACATCTGTGTTGCCGTGTACGTAAAGCTGTGTTTTCCGTAATCTGTTCCTATTTTCGGAAGCTTTAATAGACTGTTTGTTTCTGACCGTAGATTCCGAGTATGTGTGTCTTCTACCAATGTAAACATATCGTTCATATAGACAGGTACAAAGCCATGTTTTATAACCCCGTTACATATATGCACATTGTAGACAACGGCATTGAAGTCATCATCATCATCGTCGTCGTCGTCGTCGTCATCATCATCATCATCATCATCATCATCATCATCATCATCATCATCATTATTATTATTATTATTATTATTATTATTATTATTATTATTTTTATTTTTTATTTTTTTAATTTTATTATTATTATTATTATTATTATTATTTGGAGTCTAACCCGAATATCCGTTATGTCTGACTATGTCTGAGGCAGTGTCTAGCGTTGGCGCTCCTTCCTGGCAGGTTCCCTAGGCTCGTGGACACCGATTGGCTTTATGGCCCTGCTCATTACAGCTCGGCAGCGGGCAGGTTGACCGTGTCGGCGTGAAGAATGTTTATGACTCGGCTCCCCGCAATACCTACATGACGGCCGAGTTACTATCTCTACTCAGGCACTAATACACTGTACTAAAACTGTTGATCCAGTTCTGTTTATATGCAATTTATCAGCGAAGTACAGGTCATTTTTAATATTAGCGGACGCTATTAATAGACAAGGCTTACCAAAACAGGTATATGTGTGTTCAGAACATTTTTTGGATGACAAACCATCCGAGAGAAACCAATATCCGAAAATAAAATTAGGTTACGATAAATGTGTCACACCAGGTTGACGTAAGGTGGTAAGGTAAAACATTAAATGTCTAAAGAAACTCAGCATTTCAGACTGTTCCGTGGCCACTAATAGCAGCGATGAAATAAACTGTGATGATATAACTGATTTGTCAGAGACGGACTCTATCATGGTGTTGTAGATACTAATAAGGCCGACACATAGAAGAAACAATGAATCCATCCAGTATGTTGACATATGTACACAATGTCAGGAATCTGACTTTTGTACAAATGACCATGTCTACGGAAAACCATGGGCAGATTGTAAAAGTACATCTAGCTTCCCAGGGAAGCAATTAGAGCATGTTGTCCTGAACCATTTCGAGAGAACTATCTAAGCACAACCTGTATTATTGATTGTGCAGAAACATTCATTCAGAGACCGACAAACTTAAGAAACATAAGTCAGACATTCGGCAATTATAAAGCCACACAATACACCAGAGTATCTTGTGGGGATCTCACCCCACCTGGAAAACAGCTGATTTCAAGCTTAACATACAAGCTTTCATTAAAGATAAACTCCAGCTTAGTAGAGAAGATGTCACTACAACTCGATGAATAGCATGAATTCACGTCTCTCTCTCTCTCTCTCTCTCTCTCTCTCTCTCTCTCCTCACTCTCTCTCTCTCTCTCTCTCTCTCTCTCTCATCTCCTCTCTCTCTCTCTCATCTCTCTCTCTCTCTCTCTCTCTCTCTCTCTCTCTCCTCTCTCTCTCTCTCGAGAGAGAGAGAGAGATGAGAGAGAGAGAGAGAGAGAGAGAGAGAGAGAGAGAGAGGAGTGAGTGAGGTGAGTGAGAGTAGAGAGAGAGAGAGAAGGTAGAGAGAGAGAGAGAGAGAAGAGAGAGAGAGATGACGAGAGAGAGAGAGGAGAGAGAGAGAGAGAGAGAGAGAGAGAGAAGAGACGATGAGAAGGGGAGGGGAGTGAGGGGGGTTGAGGTGAGGGGAGAGAGAAGAGGAGGGGAGATGATGGGAGCGAGGAGGATGGCGAGAGAGCGAGAGGAGAGAGAGTGAGGGAGAGAGAGGGAGGGAGCGAGAGATGAGAGGGATGAGGGAGAGAGAGAGAGGAGAAAGGAGAGAGAGAGAGAGAGAGGTGTGTGTGTGGGGGGGGGGTGAGGGAGGCTGGGGAGTTGAGGTGGGAGAGGGAGGGAGGAGGCTTGGGGTGTGAGGGAGGGGTAGGGAGGAAAGCAAGTAGGAAATTTGGATGTGTTTAAAAGTACTGAGTATCGCACGGGCACCAGTCACATCACTGGACACATTTTGATGACATTCTCTCATCGTGTGACTCGGCACTTATAAATCTTAAGGCTGATCTAATACGTGATGTGCTTGCTGATTGACTATAGATACGGATAAAATAACTAATGGGCGGGTGTACGAATCATGTATGAAACTACCGCCCCCTCCACCCACCTCAACCCCCACCCCCACCACACACCCACCTCTTCCACAACTGGCTGGCCTGGCGTTATATATATATATATATATATAAATATATTTATATATATATATAATATATATATATATATTATAATATATTATATAAATATATTATATATATATATTGATATTCAGCAACATTGATGTTGTAACAGTCTCTACGCGCGCCATACAGTGAAGGCTAGTGGTGACTACTGTATACAACAACGCGACGTGAGGCGTGATGCTACGCTTCGCTTCGTTTTCACGCGTGTAAGTGTCGGAGTGGCTATAACTGCCACCTAACGGCAGTTAAGCGAAACTAACGGGGATAACTGAAAAAAACCTGTGTATACACCTAGCATTGAGGGGCTAACACATGGACATCCCGTACTAGTCCCTCTAACGCCTTCAGAGCTTCGCATATGTCTCCATCAGAGTTGTTAGTTCCTGCGATTACAATGGTGTTTTTATAATGCTGCAGGTCCTTTGAATGAAACACGTCGACTATGCGTTCTATCTTGTCTCCCCTACAACAGATGACCTTAACTGAAGGGCTAAGAACCGCGTTCGTTTATACCTTTAATTATGCACCTATTATTAGTGTTTGTTTTGTCGGTTCTGTTGATTGTTCTCTTAATCTATTAGCATTAACATTTGTGATGACATGGATCCGTTTCCGCTCAGATGCTATCGAGTCATACTTTAGACGCTGATTTGATTTTTCGCGGTTTGTTTCATTTTCATTGATTGGATTTCATCACATCTAGAAATATTTTGTCGGAAAGATGCAAGTCCGTGTCCTGTTCTTGTAGACACTGTATTTTCTCCAGGCTTGTTTTTGCTTTCTACTCTTGACGAGGATCTAAATATTAGCTGGGTATCCTGATTTTGACCATTAACGAGAGGTTTTGACAAGCTCTGGCTTTTAATGCGCATTCACTGTTTGGTAGATTCCTCTGTATATTCAACTCCTATCTCAGTTGTTTTTGTCTTTGTGAGTCATAATTCCAATTTAATCCTTAATTTGAGGGTGGGGGGGGGATACACACAGTGACAATAAACGCTACATTGATTACTATCAGAGACGAAACGGATCAAGAATGGACCTGAGGAAAGCTAAGGATTTTGGCTGAGGACAAGACAGTGGGCAAAAGCGAGAAGGACTGATTGCAGCTGTAGGATGTTTCTACTACTACAGCCGCAGAATACAGTAATCATATATACATAGAGACGAAACGATCTACCCTGAAAATTATTCCATTGTCCCCCTTTTTCGTGCCTGCGCCGTAACATTCTTCACATTTCTCTAACCATTTCCCATTTTACGAGAATCCTTTACTTTAACCGTTACAGAGTATGTGTTATGTTTAATTACGAAATTATCATTATCATCACATCTAACGTCACATCTAACAAGTTGCGAATTTATACTTCCATTACTATTAAACAGGTCCTCGTTAGTTTGTAAGCTTACAGACAGTAGACCGGATGTCTCCATTATATCACAGATATGGTCTTTGTAGTCCAGGAAACGCTATAGAAATTTAACTTCCCTTTGTTAAGGGATTAACTCTAGCGGCCAATAAGACTAGAAATCGACGCTGGTGCTACTATCGGCACTACATTGTGAAAAAATATACGTGATTTATCAATATTACAAATATAAAACCACTTATATACTCAAAAGATTCTATGAGGACTAGATACCCGATCGCTCTGATTAACTTGACAATCATAATACAGATTCTCCTTTACTAGAAGAACAAAATGCTTTTTAAATTTTTGTAATCGGCCCAGCCAAAGCTGAGATAAGCATATAGCAACCACCTTGACAACCAAACGTTTTTAGCTATCGTGCTAGAGTTGTAACGTCACACCGGGATGTCACACCAATTCCTATAGTCTAGATTATTATCTCGGGAGCAAAGCTAGGCTCTCTCCTGCTGCGAGTATTAGGCACCCTATGCACATATTCTTTGACAATTCATTGTTCACTACAGGGACACTACATTGTTCGAGATGCACAAAGGTTCAATAATATCGAAGTTTGATGATATTTTTGTTGATTAAAATTTAAAAGACAGGCCTACATGGTCACGGTGCCTGACATCACAATTCTAACGTAGGCCTGTTAGAGGTGACAGTAACATCGGAGTTTGTGTACGTGAATTAGGCTAATATTTAATCAAACCCACCCACACACTTCTTGGAATACAATTCTACAAATGCATATATGTTATCTTTCTGGATAGACTGCAGAGAGTTTTTGCATATATGATAGGCAAGCAATGTACACAACTTTTTAAATGACGGTTAAGTAGGCCTACACCGATCAGTGCACGTACGATCGCAATTTACCATTGTGTAGGCTTATGAATAAATTTATGATTGCACTATAACAGTTACTCCAGTTATGTGTTTAAAGTTAACTAAAAATGTCTGGTAAATATAAATCTAATCAAAACTAATCTATTTGCGTATAGTCTACATTGACATATTATTGACAGTACACGGTTTGTTTACAATTTAGGCAGCGGTCCAGGTGCGTAGCGAGGCTTTCACTGCCGTCCGCACGCTTATAGTACAGCTTAAATAAGATACTACTGTTGAATGGTTTGAAAATAATTGGGTTGGATGTAACCCTAAATTGTGTTCAAAATATTCAACATAACGTTTCTTGTATCATGTTCATATGGTTATAACTACCATATTTGTGTTTTTGCTTTGGAAGCATTTAAACTTATTTATGAGCTGCACTGTAAGTAAAGATGATACGCTAGCGACCTCTGAACACTCTGTCAGTTCACCTACCTATTTAAAATTTGTTAATCCACTACAGTTTTGCTTTTTCATAACATTGAAATATGAGTGTATGCTACTGCCATACTTCCATACATGGAAGAAGTTGGTTTGAAAACGATATAGTTCATATGGTTGTCACAGGCGTGACGCCCCCCCCCCCCCCCCCACACACACCAACGTACGTGTTGACCCGTACATGCCTATACATTATTATTATACAAACACATTGCCAAAAGCTTATAGGTAAACAATTACATTCTAAAACACACGTGTCA